>CAUPSL010000797.1:0-214831 GCA_963514005.1 Raja brachyura | reverse complement strand
TATGAAATAGACTTGGAATTGGTGGAGAGGTGAAATATTGCGTTGGGGGACCAGCCTTCCTGTATGATGCTGGGACTCAACTGGTCCTACTTAGTCTCACTCGCGCCTTAACGAGCCTGTCCCACTTGGCGATATTTTTCGGCAACTGCCAGCGTCATATCAGTGTCGCCAAAATATTCTGATCGTTTCAACAAAAAAATGTTGCGACACTTGAAAAAACACAGCGCGCGAGACTGGGACTGTCCCGTCGTTTAAGAAACAGTTGGACAGGTACATGGATAGGACAGTTTTGGCGGATTACGGACCAAGTGCAGGCAGGTGGGTCTAGTGCAGTTGGGCCATCATTGGCCGGTGTGGGCGAGTTGGGCCAAAGGGCCTGTTTCCACACTGTGTGACTCCGTGACTCAGTGAGGATGATGTTATGACCCTATGACAATAAGATTCTATGACCATGACTCAGTGACTATTCCCTGCCCTCAGGTTTCCCACCCATCTCCGACAAGCGATGGCATCTCTCAACCGCAGCATGGCCCTGAACGTCAGCATCTCCACCTCTGTAAATTGCCCCCTAGTGTGTAGGGAGTGGATGGGAAAATGGGATAAAACAGAACTAGTGTGAACAGGGAAATATTCAGATATGAAATAGACTTTTGAGGAGCATTGTAGAGAAGAAGGAATTCCAGAGTTTGTTTCATTGAGTTTAGTTTATTGTAACGTCCACCAAGGTACAATAAAAAGCATTTTGTTGCGCGCTATCCAGTCAGCGGAAAGGCAATACGTGATTACAATCAGGGCATCCACACTGTACAGATACAGGATAAGGAGAATAACGTTTAGTGCAAGATAAAGCCCAGTAAAGTCTGATAAAAAATAGTCCGAGGATCTCCAGTGAGGTAGTTGGTAACTCTAGACCACTCTCAGGGCCGGATTTAGATGAAGAGAGGCCCTAGACTATTCCACTTGTGAGACCCTTCCCAATCCCCCACCCCCACGATGAGAGGAAGATGGAAGAGTCCACCAGATTGACACCGATGTGCAGCCGAGCGCGGCCAATGAGATAAGGGCTGGACAGCTGCACTTTTTATTTATTGCCAGTGCTAGTGTCGAGTTATCGGCTTAAAACACTGTAATTCTGAAATGGAGGGCAAGGAAAATTCCTGGTGTTATTTAGAGACTACAGTGCGTTGTGACAGCATATGTAAGAAAGGCCTATGACAGTGTCAAAAATATTATACACCAGTCCCGTACGAAGCTTTTCAAGAGGGGGGGGGGGGGGGTGGCATGGCAGGATTACAAAAATGTTATGTGAAAAAAGTGTACGCAGCGCATATCACAAGCGCGTAGCTCAAAGACCTTTGCAGCCGGGGACAAGGGCCCGCTTAATGGCCCTGGAGGCTCTGGGGTTTTAGATGCTCTCTGGTGCATTCTGAGCCTTATTTTGGAGCAATTTTTGCACCAAACCTATGACCAATATTTCAGAAATAATTTTGGTTGAGTCAATAGTAATGAGTGCTTGGATGGGATGATTGGGGTCATTGTTGTATACATTTTTAAAACTCATGAATTGAAGCTGTCCTTGTTTTAATAATCAAGTTGTACTATAAAATGTTATTTAAAATGTTATAAAGGAGCATGCAAACACTGCAAATAAAATACTGTAAGTTTTTGCAGTAAATAAAAACTTTTTTTAGAAAATGTTTTGTGTGTTGATTTGATTGCCTGTTACTGTTCGACTGTGTTAGTGTGTGCACATTAAAAATATGATGCAAAATGAGTCGCAAACTATGGAATTCATATTTGTCAGTATTGTTATCAAGGAAAAGAAAGCAGTTCCAATTGTTTGATATTGTTCATATGGCGGAGAAAATATAATTGCTCTAAAGCCTACCTTAATTTTGCAAACACTAAAGATAATCCCCCTTTCCCTCTCCCCCCCTCCTTCTTCCCCTCCCCATCTCTCTCTCTGGTTTAGAGATACAGTGCAGAAACAGGCCCTTCGGCCCACCGAGTCCGTGCCTACCAGCGATGCCCGCACACTAACACTATCCTTCACAAACTAGCGACTATTTTCAATTTTTACAGAAGTCAATTAACCTACAAACCTGCACGTCTTTGGGGTGTGGGGGGAAACCGAGCACCCGGAGATTTGCCCAGTAAAGTGACAGAGAGGATATCGGGCAGGAAGCGCCGAGTCTCGGCTCCACCGTCCTGCCAGGAGGAAAGAGGTCCTTCTGCAGTTGTACAGAGCCCTAGTAAGACCACACCTGGAGTATTGTGTGCAGTTTTGGTCCCTTAAATTGAGGAAGGACATTCTTGCTATGGAGGGAGTGCAGTGTAGGTTTACAAGGTTAATTCCCGGGATGGCGGGACTGTCATATGCTGAGAGAATGGAGCGGCTGGGCTTGTACACTCTGGAGTTTAGAAGGATGAGAGGGCATCTTATTGAAACATATAAGATCATTAAGGGCTTGGACACGCTAGAGGCAGGAAACATGTTCCCGATGTTCGGGGAGTCCAGAACCAGGGGCCACACACAGTTTAAGAATAAGGGGTAAGCCATTTATCGGGTCTCGACCCGAAACGTCGCCTATCTCCTTCGCTCCTTAGATGCTGCTGCACCCGCTGAGTTTCTCCAGCTTTTTGTGTAACCCTCGATTCTCCAGCATCTGCAGTTCCTTCTTTAACACAACCGATGTTGTCAGGCGTAGATCTTGCACACATTCCCAGCCCGTGCTCGTCCGCTGGCAACGGGGAGGCTGATTCCTGGGGTCAATATTTTGGATGTGGAGACAACACTTAACTCGCCGCTTGCCCGGGGGGGCTGAGGGGGGGGGGGGGAGAGGGGAGAGAAGAGGGGCTAGGAGAGGAGAGAGGGGAAAAGATGAGAGGAGGGGAGAGGAGGAGAGAGGAGGGGAGAATAGAGGAGGAGGGGAGGGGAGGGGAGGGGAGGGGAGGGGAAGGAAGGGGAGGGGAACTAGGAGAGGAGGGGAGAGGATGGAAGGGGAGGGGAGAGAGTGGGAGTGGGAGGGGAGGGCAGCTAGGAGGGGAGGGGAGGGGAGGGGAGAGGATTGAAGGGGAGGGGAGCTAGGAGAGGAGGGGAGGGGAGAGGAAGGAAGGGGAGGGGAGGGGTGCTAGGAGAGGGGGGAGAGGAGAGGCGGGGAGGGGGGGGGGAGAGGATGGAAGGGGAGGGGGGAGAGTGGGAGTGGGAGTGGGAGGACATAAAGACACACTGGGCCGGGAGCAGGGTCACACACACACACGGGCAGGTGTGAGCCGGACCTCCCGCGGCAGGGGCTTCCACCATTCGCCGCTTTGTGAGACGACGTGAGAGAGGGTGAGGACCGGGAGCGAGAACATCGAGCGGCGCCTCGACACTGTGAGAGGTGAGCAGCAGTTTGTGGAACCAAGTGACTGCAGCTGCCGATCTACACAAGACACAGAGTGCTGGAGTCACTCAAGCGGGACAGGCAGCATCTGTGGGGGACGTGGACAGGTCAAATGTTTTACCCATATGTGTGGAGAAGGGTCCCGACCCTTCCAATAGTTGGTGCCCTGAAACTAGAGGGACAGGGTTAAAAGTGAGAGGGGGGGGGGAGATTTAAGAGGGACCCCAGGGGTTACCTTTTCACCCAGAGTGTAGTCGGTGTCAGGAACGAGCTGCCAGAGGAAGCTACAGGAGAGAAAATACTTACTTCTCGTAAAAGACACTTGGACAGAATGGGGAGAAGGCAGGAACGGGGCCCTGATTGTGGATGATCCGCCGTGATCACAGTGAATGGGCGGTGCTGCTGGAAGGCCGAATGGCACCTGTTGTGCTGCGGCAAGTTAGAATGTAATTGCTCCGTCTGGGACATGTGAGAGTGAAACTGGCCATTCACGGTCACGGTGGCGCAGCGCTAGAGTTGCGGTCTCACAGCCAAAATGCAGCAACACAGACCCGGGTGCTGTCTGTGCGGAGTTTGCACGATCTCCCCGTGATCTGCGGGGGTTTTCTCCAAGATCTTCGGTTTCCTCCCGCACTCCAAAGACGTGCAGGTTTGTAGATTAATTGGCTCGGTAAATGTTAAAATATAATGTCCAGCGTTCTACACCTAGATATCAACAGATCCGGCAGTCTGTTCGTTTTTTAATTCGCTTTGTTATTTTTAGTGGGTTTAAAGTTTGTTTGATGTTCTCCGGTTGTTTTTATGTGGGGGGCGGGGGCGGGGGCGGGGGGGGGGGGGTCGAGGGTAACTTTATTTTCGAGTCTTATCTTCCCGGAGTTGTGATCATGTTTCGGATCACATTCTCCGGCCTCTGCCGCCCACAATCGCTGGAGCTCGAAGCCTCCTCGGGCTGTCCGTGACCCTGGAGTCTCGCAAGCATCCTCCCACCCTATGCTCGCTCCCACACCCCCCCCCCCCCCTCCCCGACCCCCCACAACCCCACCCCTTCTCCCCCCACCCCCCCATTCCCCCTCCACCCCCCTGAAACTCAGGTGTAAAGAGCCCAGGTCCGGGGCTTGCAGAAAGTTGTTTTGCACTCTGGGGGGGGGAGAGAAGTTTCAGAAACATATTGGGGGGGGGTTAGTGAACGGGGCTGGCTGCTACATGAATGCAACGCACGGCCCTCTGTGTGCAAGAGGACGGGGCTGGGTGATAACATAACTCAGACCCCACCCCCCTCCACCGTTGCCCGGAACTCTGTGTGCAAAGGGACGCGACTGGGTGCTAAATTAATGCAACGCAGAATTCCCCTACCCCTCCCCCGCCCCCCGTCGGGAATTCTGTATACAAGGGGATGGGTCTGGGTGCAACATTAATGTTATGCAGCGAGAATTCTCCCCCCCCCCCCCCCCTTGCCTCCCACCTCTCTCTCTGGGTCCCTGTGTTTTGGGAGACAGAAATGTTAACATCCCAAAGACAAACATAAAATGCTGGAGTAACTCAGCGGGTGGGGCAGCGTGTGGTCCCATCGATGAAAAATAGAAGAGTTATTAGTATTTAAAAAATGTTGAGATTCTCCTGTCAATCACGCCATGGAGGCCACGCCCCTTCTGGTGGGAGGGGGAGGGACTATAAAACCCGGAAGTGTGGGCGTGGCTCAGTCTCTGCAAGATGGAGGAGGAAGAGGTCACCACTTGCTGTCTTTAGTGGCCTTGCACCCTGCTTGAAATGGTATGAAACTGCACTTGAATTCGTTGGCTTTGCACCCTTGCTTGAAATGGAATATCAAGGAATAGCCATGAGTCAACTGCCAGCCCACCAGCCGTGAGTGAGTGAGCTGCCAGCACAACAGACTTGAGTGACTGAGCCGCCAGCCCAAGAATCCATTTGGCCCACAATGTCCATACTAGCCCTCTGGAAACCAGTCCCTTCAGCCCACAAGAACCATACGCATTCCAGAAAGCGCCCCCCCCCCCCCCGCCCCCGCCCCCGCCCCCCCACTGGTAACAAATATTGGAATTGGTGGAGAGGTGAAATATTGCGTTGGGGGACCAGCCCTCCTGTATGATGCTGGGACTCAACTGGTCCTACTTAGTCTCACTCGCGCCTTAACGAGCCTGTCCCACTTGGCGATATTTTTCGGCAACTGCCAGCGTCATATCAGTGTCGCCAAAATATTCTGATCGTTTCAACAAAAAAATGTTGCGACACTTGAAAAAACACAGCGCGCGAGACTGGGACTATCCCGTCGTTTAAGAAACAGTTGGACAGGTACATGGATAGGACAGTTTTGGCGGATTACGGACCAAGTGCAGGCAGGTGGGTCTAGTGCAGTTGGGCCATCATTGGCCGGTGTGGGCGAGTTGGGCCGAAGGGCCTGTTTCCACACTGTGTGACTCCGTGACTCAGTGAGGATGATGTTATGACCCTATGACAATAAGATTCTATGACCATGACTCAGTGACTATTCCCTGCCCTCAGGTTTCCCATCCATCTCCGACAAGCGATGGCATCTCTCAACCTCAGCATGGCCCTGAACATCAGCAACTCCACCGGGTGCCCGGAAGGTGAGTTCTGGGACTGGCTCTACACCTTCCTGCCCGCCTACATCATGGTGGTGTGCGTGACCGGCCTGCTGGGCAACATCTTTGTGCTGCTGGTGCTCTGCCTACACAGGAACCGCTGCACGGTGCCCGAGATCTACCTGGTCAACCTGGCGGGTGCCGACCTCCTCCTGCTCGCCTGCCTCCCCTTCTGGGCGCTCAACATCGCCCAGCGCTTCGCCTGGCCCTTTGGAAAGCTGCTGTGCCGCTGTGTCAACCTGGCCATCTACATGAACCTGTGGAGCAGCATCTACTTCCTGGTGATGGTCAGCGGGGACCGCTACCTGGCCCTGGTCAAGGTCCTCAACCCCGGCCGCATCCGCACCCGTTCCTGCGCCAAGATCAACTGCTGCCTCATCTGGGTCTTCAGCCTGGTGATGAGCAGCCCTGCCTTCATATACCGTCGGGTGGTCCATGTGCCCCACCTCAACATCTCCGCCTGCCTGCTCCAGTATCCCGAGCGCAGCTGGCATCGCAACTCGGATATCGTCTTCCTGGTGGTGGCCTTCCTGATCCCCGGCCTTGCTCTCACCTTCTTTACCACCAGGATCCTGGGCGTACTGAGGAACGACCGGATGCAGGTCTTCAAGCAGGTCCGCAAGGAGAGCCGGGCGGCCACTCTCATCCTGGTGGTGCTCCTGGCCTTCCTGATCTGCTGGGTCCCCTTCCTGGTCTTCCGAGTCCTCAAACTCTTCTACGACGCCGAGATCCTGAGGGGATGCGGGTGGGCGAAGGCACTGGCCAACGGCAACCAGATCGCCACTTTCCTGGGATGCACCAACAGCTGCATCAACCCCGTGCTCTATGTCATGGTGGGCCGGCAGTTCCGCAACAAAGCCAGAGAGCTCTACTCCCAGTCTGTCACCAGGAGCCAGTCACAAGCCACCCTCGGGGACCCCTCCGTCACCCACAACACCCCCATCTCCACGCTGGAGAGAAGAAGACCGCTGAACATACACAACGGTGAAAGGCATGGATAGAGTTGATGTGGAGAGGATGTTTCCACAGGTGGGTTATAGAGACTCTAGGACCAGAGGTCGCAAGAGCCTCAGAATTGAAGGGCGCTCTTTCAGAAAGGAGGTGAAGAGGAACTTCTTTAGGCAGAGGGTGGTGAATCTGTGGAACTCATTGTAGATCAAACAGTATTACTGAAGGTAACCAGTCCCATATCTCTGCAGCACCACAGACGAAAAGTGGAATAACATTGCGGTGGACAACATGGAATGGCAACCTGTGTGTTTGATCCCCTAAGTGGCACTGTAGCTTCACAATAACCACCGTATCCACCTCGCTTCCCCCGTATGCGAGAAGAGTAACATTAGTGGGTTTCAATAGCTCTGCGTTCCTCAGCCCATTGAACTGTTCCCGAGCAGAACATCGCTTATTTTTTATTTTTTATCACATCAGAAGTGGAATGATGTTTGATCTACTCCTTGCCACAGAGGGCTGTGGAGACCAAGTCAGTGGATATTTTTAAGGCAGACATACACAAATTCTTGATTAGAACGGGTGTCAAGGGTTATGGGGAGAAGGCAGGAAAATGGGATTAGGAGGCAGAGAGCAGCAATGATTGAATGGCTGTAGTAGACTCGATGGGCCGAATGGCCTAATTCTACTCCTATGACTTGTAAACTGGCCAATTGTCCAACGGATTCTGGTAGACCAGGCTGGGCAGCCACAACCGTCAGGGTGGAAATGTCAAAGACTGAGAGGGCACTTCTTTGAGGCCAGAGGGAGAACGTTTAAAGGAGGCGGTCACGGTGGGCGCAGCGCTAGAGTTGCTGCTTAACAGCGAATGCAGCGCCGGAGACCCGGGTTCGATCCCGACTACGGGCACTGTCTGTACGGAGTTTGTATGTTCTCCCCATGACCTGCATGGGTTTTCCCCGAGATCTTCGGTTTCCTCCCACACTCCAAAGACTTAAAGGTTTGTTGGTTGATTGGTTTGGTATAAATGTAAAAATTGTCTGTATTGGGTGTACGATAGTGTTGATATGCGGGGATCGATGGCCGGCGCGGACCCGGTGGGCCGAATGGCCTGTTTCCCACGCTGTATCTTTAAACTAAACTAAATTAAGATGTGGGGGCAAGTTTGTTACACACCTGGAGGATGGAGGTTGCCTGGAACGCACTGCCAGGGGTGGTGGTGGAGGCAGATACAATAGTGACATTCAAGAGGCTTTTAGTCGGATTCGCAGGGAATGGAGGGGTGTGGACCACGTGCAGAGAGAGGAGATTAGTTTTAACCCAGCATTATGTGCAGCCCGGACATTGTGGGCCGAAGGGCCTGTTCCTGTGCTGTACTGTTCTATGTTCCATGTGAGGACCCGCATTAACACCCGCCAGGGCTAGCACGGTGGCACAGCGGTAGAGTCGCTGCCTCACAGCGCCAGAGACCCGGGTTCAATCCCGACTACGGGTGCTGTCTGTATAGAGTTTGCACGTTCTTCCTGTGACCGCGTGGGTTGCCTCCGGGTGCTCCGGTTTCATCCCACATCCAAAAGACCTGCGGGTTTGTAGGTTAATTGCCCCCTGGTGTGTATGGAGTGGATGAGAAAGTGGGATAACACAGAACTAGTGTGAACAGGGAAATATTCAGATATGAAATAGACTTGGAATTGGTGGAGAGGTGAAATATTGCGTTGGGGGACCAGCCCTCCTGTATGATGCTGGGACTCAACTGGTCCTACTTAGTCTCACTCGCGCCTTAACGAGCCTGTCCCACTTGGCGATATTTTTCGGCAACTGCCAGCGTCATATCAGTGTCGCCAAAATATTCTGATCGTTTCAACAAAAAAATGTTGCGACACTTGAAAAAACACAGCGCGCGAGACTGGGACTATCCCGTCGTTTAAGAAACAGTTGGACAGGTACATGGATAGGACAGTTTTGGCGGATTACGGACCAAGTGCAGGCAGGTGGGTCTAGTGCAGTTGGGCCATCATTGGCCGGTGTGGGCGAGTTGGGCCGAAGGGCCTGTTTCCACACTGTGTGACTCCGTGACTCAGTGAGGATGATGTTATGACCCTATGACAATAAGATTCTATGACCATGACTCAGTGACTATTCCCTGCCCTCAGGTTTCCCACCCATCTCCGACAAGCGATGGCATCTCTCAACCGCAGCATGGCCCTGAACGTCAGCATCTCCACCTCTGTAAATTGCCCCCTAGTGTGTAGGGAGTGGATGGGAAAATGGGATAAAACAGAACTAGTGTGAACAGGGAAATATTCAGATATGAAATAGACTTTTGAGGAGCATTGTAGAGAAGAAGGAATTCCAGAGTTTGTTTCATTGAGTTTAGTTTATTGTAACGTCCACCAAGGTACAATAAAAAGCATTTTGTTGCGCGCTATCCAGTCAGCGGAAAGGCAATACGTGATTACAATCAGGGCATCCACACTGTACAGATACAGGATAAGGAGAATAACGTTTAGTGCAAGATAAAGCCCAGTAAAGTCTGATAAAAAATAGTCCGAGGATCTCCAGTGAGGTAGTTGGTAACTCTAGACCACTCTCAGGGCCGGATTTAGATGAAGAGAGGCCCTAGACTATTCCACTTGTGAGACCCTTCCCAATCCCCCACCCCCACGATGAGAGGAAGATGGAAGAGTCCACCAGATTGACACCGATGTGCAGCCGAGCGCGGCCAATGAGATAAGGGCTGGACAGCTGCACTTTTTATTTATTGCCAGTGCTAGTGTCGAGTTATCGGCTTAAAACACTGTAATTCTGAAATGGAGGGCAAGGAAAATTCCTGGTGTTATTTAGAGACTACAGTGCGTTGTGACAGCATATGTAAGAAAGGCCTATGACAGTGTCAAAAATATTATACACCAGTCCCGTACGAAGCTTTTCAAGAGGGGGGGGGGGGGGTGGCATGGCAGGATTACAAAAATGTTATGTGAAAAAAGTGTACGCAGCGCATATCACAAGCGCGTAGCTCAAAGACCTTTGCAGCCGGGGACAAGGGCCCGCTTAATGGCCCTGGAGGCTCTGTGGTTTTAGATGCTCTCTGGTGCATTCTGAGCCTTATTTTGGAGCAATTTTTGCACCAAACCTATGACCAATATTTCAGAAATAATTTTGGTTGAGTCAATAGTAATGAGTGCTTGGATGGGATGATTGGGGTCATTGTTGTATACATTTTTAAAACTCATGAATTGAAGCTGTCCTTGTTTTAATAATCAAGTTGTACTATAAAATGTTATTTAAAATGTTATAAAGGAGCATGCAAACACTGCAAATAAAATACTGTAAGTTTTTGCAGTAAATAAAAACTTTTTTTAGAAAATGTTTTGTGTGTTGATTTGATTGCCTGTTACTGTTCGACTGTGTTAGTGTGTGCACATTAAAAATATGATGCAAAATGAGTCGCAAACTATGGAATTCATATTTGTCAGTATTGTTATCAAGGAAAAGAAAGCAGTTCCAATTGTTTGATATTGTTCATATGGCGGAGAAAATATAATTGCTCTAAAGCCTACCTTAATTTTGCAAACACTAAAGATAATCCCCCTTTCCCTCTCCCCCCCTCCTTCTTCCCCTCCCCATCTCTCTCTCTGGTTTAGAGATACAGTGCAGAAACAGGCCCTTCGGCCCACCGAGTCCGTGCCTACCAGCGATGCCCGCACACTAACACTATCCTTCACAAACTAGCGACTATTTTCAATTTTTACAGAAGTCAATTAACCTACAAACCTGCACGTCTTTGGGGTGTGGGGGGAAACCGAGCACCCGGAGATTTGCCCAGTAAAGTGACAGAGAGGATATCGGGCAGGAAGCGCCGAGTCTCGGCTCCACCGTCCTGCCAGGAGGAAAGAGGTCCTTCTGCAGTTGTACAGAGCCCTAGTAAGACCACACCTGGAGTATTGTGTGCAGTTTTGGTCCCTTAAATTGAGGAAGGACATTCTTGCTATGGAGGGAGTGCAGTGTAGGTTTACAAGGTTAATTCCCGGGATGGCGGGACTGTCATATGCTGAGAGAATGGAGCGGCTGGGCTTGTACACTCTGGAGTTTAGAAGGATGAGAGGGCATCTTATTGAAACATATAAGATCATTAAGGGCTTGGACACGCTAGAGGCAGGAAACATGTTCCCGATGTTCGGGGAGTCCAGAACCAGGGGCCACACACAGTTTAAGAATAAGGGGTAAGCCATTTATCGGGTCTCGACCCGAAACGTCGCCTATCTCCTTCGCTCCTTAGATGCTGCTGCACCCGCTGAGTTTCTCCAGCTTTTTGTGTACCCCTCGATTCTCCAGCATCTGCAGTTCCTTCTTTAACACAACCGATGTTGTCAGGCGTAGATCTTGCACACATTCCCAGCCCGTGCTCGTCCGCTGGCAACGGGGAGGCTGATTCCTGGGGTCAATATTTTGGATGTGGAGACAACACTTAACTCGCCGCTTGCCCGGGGGGGCTGAGGGGGGGGGGGGGAGAGGGGAGAGAAGAGGGGCTAGGAGAGGAGAGAGGGGAAAAGATGAGAGGAGGGGAGAGGAGGAGAGAGGAGGGGAGGAGGGGAGAATAGAGGAGGAGAGGAGCTAGGAGGGGAGGGGAGGGGAGGGGAGGGGAAGGAAGGGGAGGGGAACTAGGAGAGGAGGGGAGAGGATGGAAGGGGAGGGGAGAGAGTGGGAGTGGGAGGGGAGGGCAGCTAGGAGGGGAGGGGAGGGGAGGGGAGAGGATTGAAGGGGAGGGGAGCTAGGAGAGGAGGGGAGGGGAGAGGAAGGAAGGGGAGGGGAGGGGTGCTAGGAGAGGGGGGAGAGGAGAGGCGGGGAGGGGAGGGGAGAGGATGGAAGGGGAGGGGGGAGAGTGGGAGTGGGAGTGGGAGGACATAAAGACACACTGGGCCGGGAGCAGGGTCACACACACACACGGGCAGGTGTGAGCCGGACCTCCCGCGGCAGGGGCTTCCACCATTCGCCGCTTTGTGAGACGACGTGAGAGAGGGTGAGGACCGGGAGCGAGAACATCGAGCGGCGCCTCGACACTGTGAGAGGTGAGCAGCAGTTTGTGGAACCAAGTGACTGCAGCTGCCGATCTACACAAGACACAGAGTGCTGGAGTCACTCAGCGGGACAGGCAGCATCTGTGGGGGACGTGGACAGGTCAAATGTTTTACCCATATGTGTGGAGAAGGGTCCCGACCCTTCCAATAGTTGGTGCCCTGAAACTAGAGGGACAGGGTTAAAGTGAGAGGGGAGAGGGGGGAGGGGGGAGGGAGGGGGGGGGGGGAGATTTAAGAGGGACCCCAGGGGTTACCTTTTCACCCAGAGTGTAGTCGGTGTCAGGAACGAGCTGCCAGAGGAAGCTACAGGAGAGAAAATACTTACTTCTCGTAAAAAGACACTTGGACAGAATGGGGAGAAGGCAGGAACGGGGCCCTGATTGTGGATGATCCGCCGTGATCACAGTGAATGGGCGGTGCTGGCTGGAAGGGCCGAATGGCCACCTGTTGTGCTGCGGCAAGTTAGAATGTAATTGCTCCGTCTGGGACATGTGAGAGTGAAACTGGCCATTCACGGTCACGGTGGCGCAGCGCTAGAGTTGCGGTCTCACAGCCAAAATGCAGCAACACAGACCCGGGTGCTGTCTGTGCGGAGTTTGCACGATCTCCCCGTGATCTGCGGGGGTTTTCTCCAAGATCTTCGGTTTCCTCCCGCACTCCAAAGACGTGCAGGTTTGTAGATTAATTGGCTCGGTAAATGTTAAAATATAATGTCCAGCGTTCTACACCTAGATATCAACAGATCCGGCAGTCTGTTCGTTTTTTAATTCGCTTTGTTATTTTTAGTGGGTTTAAAGTTTGTTTGAATGTTCTCCGGTTGTTTTATGTGGGGGGCGGTGGGGGGGGGGGGGGGGGGGGGGTCGAGGGTAACTTTATTTTCGAGTTCTTATCTTCCCGGAGTTGTGATCAAGTTTCGGATCACATTCTCCGGCCTCTGCCGCCCACAATCGCTGGAGCTCGAAGCCTCCTCGGGCTGTCGTGACCCCTGGAGTCTCGCAAGCATCCTCCCACCCTATGCTCGCTCCCACACCCCCCCCCCTCCCCGACCCCCCACAACCCCACCCCTTCTCCCCCCACCCCCCCCATTCCCCCTCCACCCCCCTGAAACTCAGGTGTAAAGAGCCCAGGTCCGGGGCTTGCAGAAAGTTGTTTTGCACTCTGGGGGGGGGGGAGAGAAGTTTCAGAAACATATTGGGGGGGGTTAGTGAACGGGGCTGGCTGCTACATGAATGCAACGCACGGCCCTCTGTGTGCAAGAGGACTAGGGCTGGGTGATACATAACTAAGGCCCCATCCCCCTCCACCGTTGCCCGGAACTCTGTGTGCAAAGGGACGCGACTGGGTGCTAAATTAATGCAACGCAGAATTCCCCTCCCCCTCCCCCGCCCCCCGTCGGGAATTCTGTATACAAGGGGATGGGGCTGGGTGCTACATTAATGTTATGCAGCGAGAATTCTCCCCCCCCCCCCCCTTGCCTCCCACCTCTCTCTCTGGGTCCCTGTGTGCGGGGAGACAGAAATGTTAACATCAGTAACTCAGCGGGTGGGGCAGCGTGTGGTCCCATCGATGAAAAATAGAAGAGTTATTAGTATTTTAAAAATGTTGAGATTCTCCTGTCAATCACGCCATGGAGGCCACGCCCCTTCTGGTGGGAGGGGGAGGGACTATAAAACCCGGAAGTGTGGGCGTGGCTCAGTCTCTGCAAGATGGAGGAGGAAGAGGTCACCACTTGCTGTCTTTAGTGGCCTTGCACCCTGCTTGAAATGGTATGAAACTGCACTTGAATTCGTTGGCTTTGCACCCTTGCTTGAAATGGAATATCAAGGAATAGCCATGAGTCAACTGCCAGCCCACCAGCCGTGAGTGAGTGAGCTGCCAGCACAACAGACTTGAGTGACTGAGCCGCCAGCCCAAGAATCCATTTGGCCCACAATGTCCATACTAGCCCTCTGGAAACCAGTCCCTTCAGCCCACAAGAACCATACGCATTCCAGAAAGCGCCCCCCCCCCCCGCCCCCCGCCCCCCCACTGGTCACAAATATTGGAATTGGTGGAGAGGTGAAATATTGCGTTGGGGGACCAGCCCTCCTGTATGATGCTGGGACTCAACTGGTCCTACTTAGTCTCACTCGCGCCTTAACGAGCCTGTCCCACTTGGCGATATTTTTCGGCAACTGCCAGCGTCATATCAGTGTCGCCAAAATATTCTGATCGTTTCAACAAAAAAATGTTGCGACACTTGAAAAAACACAGCGTGTGAGGCTGGGACTATCCCGTCGTTTAAGAAACAGTTGGACAGGTACATGGATAGGACAGTTTTGGCGGATTACGGACCAAGTGCAGGCAGGTGGGTCTAGTGCAGTTGGGCCATCATTGGCCGGTGTGGGCGAGTTGGGCCGAAGGGCCTGTTTCCACACTGTGTGACTCCGTGACTCAGTGAGGATGATGTTATGACCCTATGACAATAAGATTCTATGACCATGACTCAGTGACTATTCCCTGCCCTCAGGTTTCCCATCCATCTCCGACAAGCGATGGCATCTCTCAACCTCAGCATGGCCCTGAACGTCAGCAACTCCACCGGGTGCCCGGAAGGTGAGTTCTGGGACTGGCTCTACACCTTCCTGCCTGCCTACATCATGGTGGTGTGCGTGACCGGCCTGCTGGGCAACATCTTTGTGCTGCTGGTGCTCTGCCTACACAGGAACCGCTGCACGGTGCCCGAGATCTACCTGGTCAACCTGGCGGGTGCCGACCTCCTCCTGCTCGCCTGCCTCCCCTTCTGGGCGCTCAACATCGCCCAGCGCTTCGCCTGGCCCTTTGGAAAGCTGCTGTGCCGCTGTGTCAACCTGGCCATCTACATGAACCTGTGGAGCAGCATCTACTTCCTGGTGATGGTCAGCGGGGACCGCTACCTGGCCCTGGTCAAGGTCCTCAACCCCGGCCGCATCCGCACCCGTTCCTGCACCAAGATCAACTGCTGCCTCATCTGGGTCTTCAGCCTGGTGATGAGCAGCCCTGCCTTCATATACCGTCGGGTGGTCCATGTGCCCCACCTCAACATCTCCGCCTGCCTGCTCCAGTATCCCGAGCGCAGCTGGCATCGCAACTCGGATATCGTCTTCCTGGTGGTGGCCTTCCTGATCCCCGGCCTTGCTCTCACCTTCTTCACCACCAGGATCCTGGGCGTACTGAGGAACGACCGGATGCAGGTCTTCAAGCAGGTCCGCAAGGAGAGCCGGGCGGCCACTCTCATCCTGGTGGTGCTCCTGGCCTTCCTGATCTGCTGGGTCCCCTTCCTGGTCTTCCGAGTCCTCAAACTCTTCTACGACGCCGAGATCCTGAGGGGATGCGGGTGGGCGAAGGCACTGGCCAACGGCAACCAGATCGCCACTTTCCTGGGATGCACCAACAGCTGCATCAACCCCGTGCTCTATGTCATGGTGGGCCGGCAGTTCCGCAACAAAGCCAGAGAGCTCTACTCCCAGTCTGTCACCAGGAGCCAGTCACAAGCCACCCTCGGGGACCCCTCCGTCACCCACAACACCCCCATCTCCACGCTGGAGAGAAGAAGACCGCTGAACATACACAACGGTGAAAGGCATGGATAGAGTGGATGTGGAGAGGATGTTTCCACAGGTGGGTTATAGAGACTCTAGGACCAGAGGTCGCAAGAGCCTCAGAATTGAAGGGCGCTCTTTCAGAAAGGAGGTGAAGAGGAACTTCTTTAGGCAGAGGGTGGTGAATCTGTGGAACTCATTGTAGATCAAACAGTATTACTGAAGGTAACCAGTCCCATATCTCTGCAGCACCACAGACTAAAAGTGGAATAACATTGCGGTGGACCACATGGAATGGCAACCTGTGTGTTTGATCCCCTAAGTGGCACTGTAGCTTCACAATAACCACCGTATCCACCTCGCTTCCCCCGTATGCGAGAAGAGTAACATTAGTGGGTTTCAATAGCTCTGCGTTCCTCAGCCCATTGAACTGTTCCCGAGCAGAACATTGTTTATTTTTTATTTTTTATCACATCAGAAGTGGAATGATGTTTGATCTACTCCTTGCCACAGAGGGCTGTGGAGACCAAGTCAGTGGATATTTTTAAGGCAGACATATACAAATTCTTGATTAGAACGGGTGTCAAGGGTTATGGGGAGAAGGCAGGAAAATGGGATTAGGAGGCAGAGAGCAGCAATGATTGAATGGCTGTAGTAGACTCGTTGGGCCGAATGGCCTAATTCTGCACCTATGAACTTGTAAACTGGCCAATTGGCCAACGGATTCTGGTAGACCAGGCTGGGCAGCCACAACCGTCAGGGTGGAAATGTCAAAGACTGAGAGGGCACTTCTTTGAGGCCAGAGGGAGAACGTTTAAAGGAGGCGGTCACGGTGGGCGCAGCGCTAGAGCTGCTGCTTAACAGCGAATGCAGCGCCGGAGACCCGGGTTCGATCCCGACTACGGGCACTGTCTGTACGGAGTTTGTATGTTCTCCCCGTGACCTGCGTGGGTTTTCCCCGAGATCTTCGGTTTCCTCCCACACTCCAAAGACTTAAAGGTTTGTTGGTTGATTGGCTTGGTATAAATGTAAAAATTGTCCCTGGTGGGTGTAGGATAGTGTTGATATGCGGGGATCACTGGCCGGCACGGACCCGGTGGGCCGAATGGCCTGTTTCCCACGCTGTATCACTAAACTAAATTAAGATGTGGGGGCAAGTTTGTTACACACCTGGAGGATGGAGGTTGCCTGGAACGCACTGCCAGGGGTGGTGGTGGAGGCAGATACAATAGTGACATTCAAGAGGCTTTTAGTCGGATTCGCAGGGAATGGAGGGGTGTGGACCACGTGCAGAGAGAGGAGATTAGTTTTATGTGCAGCCCGGACATTGTGGGCCGAAGGGCCTGTTCCTGTGCTGTACTGTTCTATGTTCCATGTGAGGACCCGCATTAACACCCGCCAGGGCTAGCACGGTGGCACAGCGGTAGAGTCGCTGCCTCACAGCCCCAGAGACCCGGGTTCAATCCCGACTACGGGTGCTGTCTGTATAGAGTTTGCACGTTCTTCCTGTGACCGCGTGGGTTGCTTCCGGGTGCTCCGGTTTCATCCCACATCCAAAAGACCTGCGGGTTTGTAGGTTAATTGCCCCTCTGCAAATTGCCCCCTAGTGTGTAGGGAGTGGATGAGAAAGTGGGATACAACAGAACTAGTGTGAACAGGGAAATATTCAGATATGAAATAGACTTTTGAGGAGTATTGTAGAGAAGAAGGAATTCCAGAGTTTGTTTCATTCAGTCAGCGGAAAGACAATACGTGATTACAATCAGGGCATCCACACTGTACAGATACAGGATAAGGAGAATAACGTTTAGTGCAAGATAAAACCCAGTAAAGTCTGATTAAAGATAGTCCGAGGATCTCCAGTGAGGTAGTTGGTAACTCTAGACCACTCTCAGGGCCGGATTTAGATGAAGAGAGGCCCTAGACTATTCCACTTGTGAGACCCCTCCCAATTCCCCACCCCCACGATGAGAGGAAGATGGAAGAGTCCACCAGATTGACACCGATGTGCAGCCGAGCGCGGCCAATGAGATAAGGGCTGGACAGCTGCACTTTTTATTTATTGCCAGTGCTAGTGTCGAGTTATCGGCTTAAAACACTGTAATTCTGAAATGGAGGGCAAGGAAAATTACAGGTGTTATTTAGAGACTACATTGTGTTGTGACAGCATATGTAAGAAAGGCCTATGACAGTGTAAAAAATATTATACACCAGTCCTGTACGAAGCTTTTCAAGAGGGGGGGGGGGTGGCATGGCAGGATTACAATAATGTTTTGTGAAATAAGTGTACGCAGCGCATATCACAAGCGCGAAGCTCAAAGACCCTTGCAGCCGGGGACAAGGGCCCGCTTAAGGGCCCTGGAGGCTCTGTGGTTTTAGATGCTCTCTGGTGCATTCTGAGCCTTATTTTGGAGCAATTTTTGCACCAAACTTCTGACCAATATTTCAGAAATAATTTTGGTTGAGTCAATAGTAATGAGTGGTTGGAATGGGATGATTGGGGTCATTGTTGTATACATTTTTAAAAATCATGAATTGAAGCTGTCCTTGTTTTAATAATCAAGTTGTACTGTAAAATGTTACTTAAAATGTTATAAAGGAGCGTGCAAACACTGCAAATAAAATACTGTAAGTTTTTGCAGTAAATAAAAACTTTTTTTAGAAAATGTTTGTGTGTTGATTTGATTGCCTGTTACTGTTCGACTGTGTTAGTGTGTGCACATTAAAATTATGATGCAAAATGAAAGTCGCAAACTATGGAATTCATATTTGTCAGTATTGTTATCAAGGAAAAGAAAGCAGTTCCAATTGTTTGATATTGTTCATATGGCGGAGAAAATATAATTGCTCTAAAGCCTACCTTAATTTTGCAAACACTAAAGATAATCCCCCTTTCCCTCTCCCCCCCTCCTTCTTCCCCCTCCCCATCTCTCTCTCCCTTCCCCCTTCCCCCCCTCTCTCTCTTCCCCTCTCTCTCTCTCCCTCTTTTAATTTTTAGTTTGGTTTAGAGATACAGTGCAGAAACAGGCCCTTCGGCCCACCGAGTCCGTGCCTACCAGCGATGCCCGCACACTAACACTATCCTTCACAAACTAGTGACTATTTACAATTTTTACAGAAGTCAATTAACCTACAAACCTGCACGTCTTTGGGGTGTGGGGGGAAACCGAGCACCCGGAGGTTTGCCCAGTAAAGTGACGGAGAGGATATCGGGCTGGAAGCGCCGACTCTCGGCTCCACTGTCCTGCCATTTCACTCCAGAGTTGAGAGAGTGTTTGCAAACATCCCAAACAGCAACTGCGGAATCCGGAGCAAAAAAAAAAATCGCAGTGAAATACCGAGTGTCAGGCGGAGGGACTCAGGAGGTCAGGCAGCATCTTCTGAAGACGGGTCTCCGCCCAAAACCTCACCTATCCATGTTCTCCACAGATGCTGCCTGACCCGCTGTGTTACTCCAGCACTCTGTGAAATGTCACCTATCCATGTTCTCCACAGATGCTGCCTGACCCACTGAGTTACTCCGGCACTCTGTGAAACGTCACCTATCCATGTTCTCCACAGATGCTGCCTGGCCCGCTGAGTTACTCCAGCACTCTGTGAAACGTCACCTATCCATGTTCTCCACAGATGCTGCCTGACCCGCTGAGTTAGTCCAGCACTCTGTGAAACGTCACCTATCCATGTTCTCCACAGATGCTGACTGGCCCGCTGAGTCACTCCGGCACTCTGCGCCTGTCTTTGAGTATAAGAGTCAGGAAGTCATCACACAGCTTCGTTGGACGTTGGTCCGGCCGCATTTAGAGTTTTGCGGCGTGATGGTTAAATTTAATACGCTAAATCATGCCATTATTTGCGGAAATGTTTATGTTTATCATAGAATGAAAAAAGGAGGGAATGTGAAGGTTAAATTTGATACGCTTTACCTATATGCTCGATTAAAAGCTAAGCGTTGAAATATTACTGCTTGCCCTACGCTCTAAATTAAGAGTTGAGCATAGGGACATTATACAATTAGAATTGAGGAACTGGATGCAACTTGCAAGGCTTACTTAATGACTTCATAATGCGAGCTACAAGCAAAGGCTAAGTTTGGACCAACTGAGCTGTACTGTTAGTCTAGGGGGGGAAATATCTGTATAGATACACCCTTAATATGGGAAGTAACTGGGGAAAGGAGAAGTGCACAACAAGGGGTCACACAGTTTAAGGATAAGGGGGAAGTCATTTAGGACCGAGATGCGAAAAACATTTTTCACACAGAGAGTGGTGAATCTGTGGAATTCTCTGCCACAGAAGGTAGTTGAGGCCAGTTCATTGGCTATTTTTAAGAGGGAGTTAGATGTGGCCCTTGTGGGTAAAGGGATCAGGGGGTATGGAGAGAAGGCAGGTACAGGATACTGAGTTGGATGATCAGCCATGATCATATTGAATGGCGGTGCAGGCTTGAAGGGCCGAATGGCCTACTCCTGCACCTAATTTCTATGTTTCTATGCAGAAGGTGAACGTGTCTTGAGGAAGGGTCGTTAGTGCAACGTGTCTAAACATTGGGGTCGTCAGTGCTGAGTATGTGGACAGTTGTAGTTCAACCAGTAACTGACCACATGGCCATCTGTGCGTCTGTTATTGTAAAATACCATAAGCCTTACTCTTGCCCGTTTGCATATGTAATCAAACTCGTCATCACCCTGAAGTACTTCTCGTTTTTACATGTATAAATGTGCAGCTCAACCCCTCCATTATCGAGCGGGTCTTAGAGTGACAACCAGTATGTGACCATTCTGACTGTCCCTCCCCCCCGGCTCCCGGTACCGTAATAAAGAATGATATGTTTGACGGAAATTGTTTGATGTATTCTGTTGTCTTCCAATAAACCTTTACATTTGGTGCAGCGAGCAGGGTATTGCTGGGAATGTCACCGCCGACTGAGTGAGCGGCTACGATCTGACCGGGTCGCTGAAGGAAGTAAAAAAGCGCCATCGGATCCATTCAATCTGAACTTCCGAGTAAAAACTCCCGGGGAATATCGCTGTGACTCACGGTAATGGCTGATCAGGTTCCCAATCAATATCCCTAAGAAGACAACATGGGGTGAGAAGAATTACTGCATTTAAACTATAGAGATACGTTGAAGTTATATTAAGTACCGCAGACTTCGGGTCTGGGTGCATTAAACATAGAAACATAGAAATTAGGTGCAGGAGTAGGCCATTCGGCCCTTCGAGCCTGCACCGCCATTCAATATGATCATGGCTGATCATCCAACTCAGTATCCCGTACCTGCCTTCTCTCCATACCCTCTGATCCCCTTATCCACAAGGGCCAAATCTAACTCCCTCTTAAATATAGCCAATGAACTGGCCTCAACTACCCTCTGTGGCAGAGTTCCAGAGACCCACCACTCTCTGTGTGAAAATGTCCTGTGTGAGCCAGCACCGCCATTCATTGTGATCACGGCTGATCATCCCCAATCAATAACCTGTGCCTGCCTTCTCCACATATCCCTTGACTCCACCAGCCCCTCGAGCTCTATCCAACTCTCTCTTAAATCCATCCAGTGACTTGGCCTCCACTGCCCTCTGCGGCGGGGAATTCCATAAATTCACAACTCTCTGAGTGGAAAAGTTTTTTCTCACCTCAGTCTTAAATGGCCTCCCCTTTATTCTAAGACTGTGGCCCCTGGTTCTGGACTCACCCAACATTGGGAACATTTTTCCTGCATCTAGCTAGTCCAATCCTTTTATAATGTTTTATGTTTCTATAAGATCTCCCCTCATCCATCTAAACTCCAGTGAATACAAGCCTGGTCTTTTCAATCATTCCTCATAAGACAGTCCCGCCATCCCAGGGATCAATCTGGTGAACCTACGCTGCACTGCCTCAATCACAAGGATGTCCTTCCTCAAATTCGGAGACCAAAACTGTACACAATACTCCAGATGTGGTCGCACCGGAGCCCTATACAACTGCAGAAGAACCTCTTTACTCCTATACCGAAAAGAAAGGGAAGGATAGAGAAAAGGGCCCAATTGGAAACAAACTGGTTACAAAATTGAATATACATTCTAAAACATTAAGACAAAACCCCGGGGCCCCCTTATCTGGCATAGGGACCCCGTTTATGGAGGATGTAGATGAGCCACTATGCTCTAGCAGACATTACTGCTCGTACCGCGGCATGTAACTCCAGTTCCGTAGTTCCCACAGAATCGCGACTCCTTGTGAGCAGAACGGCCTTGCCAGATATGGGTGATGTACAGGTAATACAGAGGGTCGCCTCTGCCGCACAACGCGATCTGCGGAAACGAAAGGGCTGCGATGTTGACTCTTTAACAGGTTTTTGGCCCCCCCACCCCAAACTTGATCGGTCAAGTTTGTGTACCAGATGTATTCTTGCCTGCTTTGCTAACCCACATACACTCCCTTGCCCATGCAGGTAAGGAGGGAATGATCAGAATGGTGAAAGAAAACTGGTGTCATTCCAAAATTCACCAGGAGGCGTTAAAACAGGCCTAAGAATGTGAGATTCGCAAAAGAAATAACCCTGGAAAAACTATAAAATGCCCAAAGGGACTTACACCAATGCCGGGCAGAGCCTTTGAGTGTATACTGGTTGATTTTATTGAATTACCGAGGGCTCAATGTTATAAAAATGGGTTGTTTTTTAAATTTTATTTTATTTTTTAATTTTAATTTAATTTTAATTTTTTTAATTAATTTATTCATTTTTTGTTTATTTTTGTTAGAAGTAAGTACAACAGTGTGGTACTTAAGTGCCTAATACACACATACATATTTCCATTCTTGTACAACTTCGTACTTTTGATTTAATAATAAAAGAACAGTGGGAGAAAAAAGAAATAAAGAGCGTCGGAATAGATAGACGAACGAGTAAAAACTGATAGCCAAAGAAATAAAGGACATGGAAGAGAAGCTGAAAAGATTGAAATAGAAGGAGAAAGTAAAGAAAAGAGAGATGAGGAGAGATCTACCTGTTTCGTATTTTTGCCCATCCGTCACCCGGTTCCAAACCATTTAATTTCTGAGGTTATGTCATGTTGCACCATATGCTTGCAAAAAGTTGATGAAAGGAGACCAAGTCTTTGAGAATTGGTCTACTTTGCCTAGTAGGAGAAATCTCATTTCTTCAAGATGAAGCGTTTCAGACATATTTGAAATCCACATTTTGAATGTTGGCGTGGTTGCGTTTTTCCAAAATTTGAGTATAAGTATTTTTGCTGTTATTAGACCGTAATTAAGAAAAGCTTCTTGGAATATAGTTAGTTTACATAAATATTGGTCATTGCGGACCTCTTCTTTCGGTGGATTGAGGCCTTGCCAGGCACCAATTCCACAGCAGAAACCGCGGTTACACTGTTACTGCGAGAAATTTTACTTCGGAGTCACGTGAGCGATTCCGTGAAGAACCCCGTCTAGGCCGCATGCGCGTCAGTACGAGCGCCCCACTGGACAGAGCTCCTGCCTGTGGGAAGTTAAACCAAGAGGTAAGTTTCGTTTTTACTTACCAGGTTTTTTTCAGGCAGGAGCCTCTCTTCACAGAGGTTTTCCTGCCAGTTTCGCAGCCCGACGAGTGAACCGGTTATGGACTGAGGGGAAACTCCAGTCTGAACGCAGAAGCGGATAACCGTAAAAAAGATCGGGTTGCGAGATAAGGAGCCGCTAACAAGGCAGTCAGCGGCTCCCAGCGTGCGGGGATGCCGTGGAACGGCAAGGAAGTAACACCAGAGTCACTGACAGTGCGGCCAGTGGCTCACAGACGTTGGTCCCCAGGCAAGGAATAAAATGGGACTCATTCAGCCCTATTTGGACTCGGGTGAGTCAGGCTACAAAGGGTTATTCTTAATAATAAAATTTATGTATGTTATAGTGTTTTTCTTAAAGTTAAAAGCTAAAGGCAAAGTTAAAGTCATAAAAAGTTATTGTTATATGTCTCTGACAATGTAATCCTTGTTGTTTAGCACAAGTTGCTGTGCATTGTTTTAACCCTTCACAGGTAAAGCTTTACACTAAAAATGTTGATTTAGTGAGCTTACACTGTTTATAGTGCGGGCCTATGGGACAGGCCGCACCAGCAGTACCTTGGATAGGGCTGCTTCATGTGTAATAGGCGTGCCTATGGGACAGGCCGCACCAGCAGTGCCTTGGATAGGGCTGCTTCATGTGTAATAGTGCGGGCCTATGGGACAGGCCTGACAGGGCTGCTTCATGTATGAAAGTGCCGGCCTACGGGAGAGCCATGCCATCAGCGCCTGAAACAGGGCTGTTTCATTTGTGACATTACTGGCCTACGGGAGAGCCGTGCTAGCAGCACCTGGTACAGGGCTGTTTCATGTCAAAAAGCGCCGGCCTTTATGAAAGGCAGTGCCAGCAATGCCTGGGACAGGGTTGCTCAAGTTCACACATAATCTGCTACGCCCATGGAGTCGGGGGATGATTTCCCACCAGGGCTGGATAGCAAGGCCCACGGAGTCGGGGCATGATTCCTCACCAGGGCTGGATAGTGTGTTTGAAATGACTATCCCAAATACAGCAACTGTTTTTGCAGCAACCCTACAGCTACAGCAGGGCACACGCCAACAGGAGGAGTGTCAGCGCTATCCTGAACAAAAAAGGCGCCAGCAGTATCTGGTAGAGAACTGTTTGATAGCACCTTCATAGATGAGGATTAGTTCTGACACTGACTCTGATGGTAGGGTGAGACAGAAGTTCCACCTCCGCACGTGTCAGAGGTACCTTTTTCCTGACAACAAATCTGCCATCCCAGCAGAATATTCTATTCGGGTTTAGGTCCAATGGGTACATATCAGTATAGATATTCTGCAGCCTGCGGCAGCGCCTGTTTAGGGCTGCCTACGAATCGCCCTCTCTGAGGAAGGAAGAGCAAAAGGTCAAGATATAACTGACTCCAGGCTCTAAAGAAGTCAATAGAACATACTAAAGCACATATGTGCCGGCAGTGAACAGCGCCAACAGGGGGATGTGAGAGCCAGCCGCCGAATGTGTTATTCAGGTAGGCCTATTCAACAGAGGAAGAAAACCTGACAGACGAATCAATTAGGCCAACGGCGGGCAAAAAGTAATAGTTTCAGAACGCACCCTAGGCGCTCATCGGCAATAAGCAACTCACTGGAATATGGGTAAGTGCACTCCGCCCTGTGGCAAGAGATTGGAGTTAATAGCAATCTGTTATAAAACTGAGTTTTATTTTCATCAAGAGTAATTGGCAATATAGCAGCTGTGTTTCAGCTGAGCAAATCAAGGAACTGATATTGTGTAAGTAGCAACTTCCCAAATATGGGTAAGTGCACTGTTTACAAGTTGTAATATTTACATTTGTTTTGTACAACACACAAAGGATAAAAACATCTGGTTGAGGCACAGTCGCAGCATTGCAAAGCCAGTTTGGATTATGGCCAGGGTTATTTTTTAAAGTTAAGGTTCGGAAATTGGGCAAAAGTTCTCATGCAAACCACTCATGGAATAAGGCAGGAGTGGCGTGTTATTATGAAGAATGGAGAATGTCGGGCATATGAACTTTCCAAACATGAAAACTTATTTTTCCTGACTAACAACAGATTCATAAGGGTAAAAGATACATGCTATGCAAATCCCATTACAGAGGTTATCAAAGACAATATAACTGTACTAATAATAGTAAAGCATTGTGGAATGGGATAAACTGTTCGTTGGTCATTGGGATTTACCTTTAATTATTATTAGCCTTGACTCCGCCCTGTGGCAAGAGATTGGAGTTAATAGCAATCTGTTATAAAACTGAGTTTTATTTTCATCAAGAGTAATTGGCAATATAGCAGCTGTGTTTCAGCTGAGCAAATCAAGGAACTGATATTGTGTAAGTAGCAACCTCTCAAAGGACAATTAGACCATTATTAACAACCTTATGCTATTGTCAGCTGAGGCTACCTCAGTCATAATGATGAAAAAACAGTATTCAGCATTGCTGAACATGACAATAAACTCATTTAAACTTCAACTTGAACTTGAAACTCGCTACTGTAGTGTGGTTGGTCGAATTCAGTTAATACAACATGATGCTAAGGACTCTAAGGTGAGAATTTCCAAATACCATCTCTACTTGGAGGTATTGGAGATTTGCATGAGTTACCAATCCTTCAATTGTTGGTATCAACTAAATATATACACGAGACGCACCCCATGGGCAAGGGGCTATTGAGCGAATATACATATTCTACATGCTTAAATTCAAGTTGCTACTCTACGATGGTGACATATGTTAGTCACATGGCAATCAAGTAAAAGTATCCTGTAATAAGTACCTAAATCTCCTTTGCCACTGGTGTATCATCCAGTTCAGATCAGTGACAACACAGAAGAGGTATTGGATCTCAAAGTATTATGAAAGTATGGTTCAATACTACATCGAATATCGACATGTTGGTGCATGTTTATTCACTGATTGCAAAAATATGTGGCACAACAGTGCGGAGAAATACATTCTCGCCATAAAAGGCGGAATGTTCTTTTATACCTTCCTCCATTTTTTTGCCTCATTAGCTGGGTCTTAAAACAGTCAGGAAGACCTCGCTTGGGTTCGTACTGTCGGACTGGCTAAGCAGCCATGTTGCGTGCTTCATCAGGCATAATGGCACAACGGTATACGGTTATTCCAGAAAACAAAAACTTACTAGTTCAAACTGTGGTTCAGGAGACCGGCCTTTGCACAATAAAACAATTATTGACTTACACATTTTGAATGGATTGACTTGTGTCTCAGGTTGTCACATCAAGCCATGAATGTGCTCACTGCAAAGTGCAGGGATAGCACCCAAAAAAGCAGTATATTCCTTTTGAGGGGGATCAGAAGTGATTTTGTTTAAATGTTAATGTTACATTTAATACAGTACAGATTAATGCCATTTTCCAGTTCATCTTAAATGGTAATTGACAATAATTCAGTTATATAGACACTGCAGCTGCAACAAAAGGGAACTACTCTGTCGGGTTCAACCCGGATATCTTGTTAAAAAGATCTTGACACAAGTTCTCCCACTACAAGATTATGCAGTTGGTTATTGAAAATGTGTGAACATTACTTCACCAAGTGGTTCCATCTACATCCTTAGTTATGACACTAATATCAGCACAACGATGGCAAACATTGCAAACGCGGTGACTAGATAGGATGGAATTGGCTGCAGGCGCCATTACATTTACATTCTGGTCTACACAAACAGAGCAGACCAGGGGTGGCATGATTTAAGATCGTTTTCAGATACCCCACGGTCTCACGTCTATGTTATCAAGGCCACCAGAATCCTAAGAAGTGTGGAATCAGCATTATTTATTAATCAAAAAACAACTACACAAAGGAAGGTTGGTTCAGACTATTTCAAGGTGGCTGCAGCAGGTTCTGGGTTATACAGGTATTACCACTGATGATTGTATATCTCATTCCACCAGGTCAGCATCAACGTCAGTGGCCAGGGCAATGGACATGCCCAACGACCATATCCTTGCGGCCGCAGGATGGTGAACAAAATAGTTTTTTTTTAATTTCCATAGACCGGTTACATGCCCATTCTGTTTTGCACCCACTTTAGCCTCCCCTGAGTTACAGGGGTTGCTATTGATTTCTTTATTAACGTAAACCATTAATACATGTGAATCAATATCATGCTAATGCATTTTGATTATTCACTCATCCCGAGTCAATCGATGCAGTGAGACGCCGAGATTTCGATCTGCGGCATGAAGTCACAAAGCTTTGAAGTCTTCACGGAATCACTCACGTGACTCCGAAGTAAAATAGTAAGATTAAACGAGAACTTACCAGTTTGAAGTTTGATCTTGATTGTATGAGGAGTTACGTTGGTGATTACGTGCCCGCCACGCCCAACCCTCTCTCATAAAGATCATCTGTTAGTTTTCGAGTCACGCATCTTACTATGTCACTTCGGCGATTGTTATTTGTGATTACATACCGCTGCTTTGAAGATTGACGCGCATGCGGCCTAGCCGGAGTTTTTCACGTAATTACCAACGTAACTCCTCAAAATATTTGTAAATATTTGATTAGTGTATAAATGTAAATAATTTGGTGTACATATGGAAATAGGTATTTTTAGCTGATAAATTTGTATAAGATAATTATAAGCAGTTGCATAAGGGGTGGGAATTAATAAGCTTTGGCTACTTCCTGCTCCTTTTTGGACATATACAATTTCATTTATTTATACTTTATAAAAATGCTAGTTTTGTTTTTTGTATGGTGTTTCACACTTGCTTTTTATTCTTTTATTCTGCTAGAAATAAAGAATTAAATAAAAAATAAAAATAAATAAATAAGTCCTTCTAACGACACCAACCGCAGTTAAAGTTGGAGATCACCCTCGTCGGATTCACCTAACTGACTGCAAGCGGATTGGAAAACCAAAAGGCAAAGATGAGACTGCAGATCTTAATTGTGATCCTGGGACTGTGTTGGACCCAGGGGAATAATGTATTTCTGTCTATGGGTTAGGATCTTGCTTTGCATAGTAATATTAGTGCATGTTGGGTATGTACTCAGACACCCCACACCAGTGGAGGAGGAGTACCCCTCTTTCCCATTCCCTTTAATCTCTCGGAGGTCCGAGCTGCCCGAAATGATATACGAGGCAGTGGCTGCATGCGAAGAGTCACTGGCTTCATTTATCGAGGAACATATGCCAACAGGCCTACTGAAGGAAATAACTCCATTTTTGCAGGATGTCATATACTTCCATTTGGACCAGATTGGATGGTAAATTAAACTAGAGCCTCTAAGATACCAGGGCACAGACTGGCCATTAATCCTCACCACATTTAATGCCACCTGCCATTGCCGCCATGAGGGTGATGGGTTTTTTTTGGAAACAGCCCCTGCAACATGAACTGGCACACAGGTCCATCCTGGCCATTGAATGGTACCTATTATGTATGCGGGCCAGGGGCATATCCTTGGTTGCCTGGATTACAACCTCAGGACAATCAAAGATGGCAACGGTTTAGAGGCGTCTCCCATCGGAGAGGATGCTGCTATCTGCCATACATAGTCCCTCGTATGCGAGCTGTGCATCAGCTAATGGGTGCATACCATTCATCCAGGTCCAAAAAAAGGCATCACAGAGTTCGAACGATTCTGGAAGATAGCCTTCCCCAAGTACGGCACAGCTCGCCTGTCACACGGACTGATTGTAATGGCCTCAACAATGGAGAAACTAGCCAATGCTACCACAGCTGCGTTAGCTGATGCCTGAGAAGCCATGTCCTATCTGACAGCTGAAGTTGTGACCACCCGCGCTGTGGCATTACAGAATCGTAGGGTACTGGATTTCATATTAGCAGAAAAAGGAGGGACGTGCCATAATAGAGCAAGAGTGTTGTACCTACAGTGGCTTGCAAAAGTATTCGTACCCCTTGAGCTTTTCCACATTTTGTCATCTTACAACCACAAACGTAAATGTATTTTATTGGGATTTCATGTGATAGACCAACACAAAGTGGTGCATAATTGTGAAGTGGAACGAAAATGATACATGGTTTCCAACTTTTATTACAAATAAAAAAACTGAAAAGTGTGGCGTGCATAAGTATTCAGCCCCCCTTAGTCAATACTTTGTAGAACCACCTTTCGCTGCAATTACAGCTGCAAGTCTTTTGGGGTATGTCTCTACCAGCTTTGCACATCTAGAGACTGACATTTTTGCGCATTCTTCTTTGCAAAATAGCTCAAGCTCAGTCAGATTGGATGGAGAGCGTCTGTGAACAGCAATTTTCAAGTCTTGCCAGAGATTCTCAATTGGATTTAGGTCTGGACTTTGACTGGGCCATTCTAACACATGAATATGCTTTGACCTAAACCATTCCATTGCAGCTCTGGCTGTATGTTTAGGGTCGTTGTCCTGCTGGAAGGTGAACCTCCGGCCCAGTCTCAAGTCTTTTGCAGACTCTAACAGGTTTTCTTCCAAGATTGCCCTGTATATGTCTCTATCCATCTTCCCATCAACTCTGACCAGCTTCCCTGTCCCTGCTGAAGAAAAGCATCCCCACAGCATGATGCTGCCACCACCATGTTTCACAGTGGGAATGGTGTGTTCAGGGTGATGTGCAGTGTTAGTTTTCCGCCACACATAGCGTTTTGCATTTAGGCCAAAAACTTCAATTTTGGTCTCATCAGACCAGAGCACCTTCCTCCACATGTTTGCTGTGTCCCCCACATGGCTTGTGGCAAACTGCAAACGGGACTTCTTATGGCTTTATTTCAACAATGGCTTTCTTCTTGCCACTCTTCCATAAAGGCCCGATTTGTGGAGTGCACGACTAATAGTTGTCCTGTGGACAGATTCTCCCACCTGAGCTGTGGATCTCTGCAGCTCCTCCAGAGTTACCATGGGCCTCTTGGCTGCTTCTCTGATCAATGCTCTCCTTGCCCGGCCTGTCAGTTTAGGTGGACGGCCATGTCTTGGTAGGTTTGCAGTTGTGCCATACTCTTTCCATTTTCGGATGATGGATTGAACAGTGCTCCGTGAGATGTTCAAAGCTTTGGACATTTTTTTGTAACCTAACTTTGCTTTAAACTTCTCCACAGCTTTACCCCTGACCTGTCTGGTGTGTTCCTTGGGCTTCATGATGCTGTTTGTTCACAAATGTTCTCTACCAAACCTCTGAGGCCTTCACAGAACAGCTGTATTTATACTGAGATTAGATTACACACAAGTGGACTCTATTTACTAATTAGGTGACTTCCGAAGGCAATTGGTTGCACTGGATTTTATTTAGGGGTATCAGAGTAAAGGGGGCTGAATACTTTTGCACGCCACACTTTTCAGTTTTTTATTTGTAAAAAAATCTGAAAACCATGTATCATTTTCCTTCCACTTCACAATTATGCGCCACTTTGTGTTGGTCTATCACATAAAATCCCAATAAAATACATTCACGTTTGTGGTTGTAACGTGACAAAATGTGGAAAAGTTCATAGAAACATAGAACATAGAAAAATAGGTGCAGGAGTAGGCCATTCGGCCCTTTGAGCCTGCACCGCCATTCAATATGATCATGGCTGATCATCCAACTCAGTATCCCGTACCTGCCTTCTCTCCATACCCCCTGATCCCTTTAGCCACAAGTGCCACATCTAACGCCCTCTTAAATATAGCCAATGAACTGGCCTCAACTACCTTCTGTGGCAGAGAATTCCAGAGACTCACCACTCTCTGTGTAAAGAATGTTTTCCTCATCTCGGTCCTAAAGGAATTCCCCCTTATCCTTAGACTGTGACCCCTTGTTCTGGACTCCCCCAACATCGGGAACAATCTTCCAGCATCTAGCTTGTCCAACCCGTTAAGAATTTTGTAAGTTTCTATAAGATCCCCCCTCAATCTTCTAAATTCCAGCGAGTACAAGCCGAGTCTATCCAATCTTTCCTCATATGAAAGTCCTGACATCGCAGGAATCAGTCTGGTGAATCTTCTCTGTACCCCCTCTATGGCAAGGATGTCTTTCCTCAGATTTGGAGACCAAAACTGTACGCAATACTCCAGGTGCGGCCTCACCAAAACCCTGTACAACTGCAGTAGAACCTCCCTGCTCCTATACTCAAATCCTTTCGCTATGAATGCTAACATACCATTCGCTTTCTTCACTGCCTGCTGCACCTGCATGCCCTACTTTCAATGACTGGTGTACCATGACACCCAGGTCTCGTTGCATCTCCCCATTTCCTAATCTGCCACCATTCAGATAATAGTCTACCCTCACGTTTTTGCCACCAAAGTGGATAACCTCACATTTATCCACATTATACTGCATCTACCATGCATCTGCCCATTCACTCAGCCTATCCAAATCACCCTGCAGCCTCCAAGCATCCTCCTCACACCTAACTATACCCCCCAGCTTGGTGTCATCTGCAAATTTGGAGATGTTGCATTGAATTCCCTCGTCCAAATCATTAATATATATTGTAAATAGCTGGGGTCCCAGCACTGAGCCTTGCGGTACCCCACTAGTCACTGCCTGCCATTCTGAAAAGGACCCGTTTACTCCTACCCTTTGCCTCCTGTCTGCTAGCCAGTTCTCTATCCACATCAATACTGAACCCCCAATACCGTGTGCTTTAAGTTTGTATGCTAATCTCTTATGCGGGACCTTGTCGAAAGCCTTCTGAAAGTCTAGATATAACACATCCACTGGTTCTCCCTTATCCACTCTACTAGTTACATCCTCGAAAAATTCTATCAGATTTGTCAGACATGATTTACCTTTCGTAAATCCATGCTGACTTTGTCCAATGATTTCACCACTTTCCAAATGCGCTGCTATCCCATCTTTAATAACTGACTCTAGCAGTTTCCCGACTACCGATGTTAGACTAACTGGTCTGTAATTCCCCGCTTTCTCTCTCCCTCCTTTTTTAAAAAGTGGGGTTACATTAGCTACCCTCCAATCCTCAGGAACTACTCCAGAATCTAAGGAATTTTGAAAAATTATCACTAATGCATCCACTATTTCTGTGGCCACCTCCTTGAGTACTCTGGGATGCAGACTATCTGGCCCTGGGGATTTATCGGCCTTCAATCCGTTCAATTTACCCAACACCGCCTCCCGGCTAACCTGGATTTCACTCAGTTCCTCCATCTTATTTGACCCCCGTTCCACTGCTATTTCTGACAGATTATTTATGTCTTCCTTAGTGAAGACAGAACCAAAGTAGTTATTCAATTGGTCTGCCATGTCCTTGTTCCCCATGATCAATTCACCTGTTTCTGACTGCAAGGGACCAACATTTGTTTTAACTAGTCTCTTTCTCTTCACATAGCTATAAAAACTTTTGCAGTCAGTTTTTATGTTCCCTGCCAGTTTCCTTTCATAATCTATTTTCCCTTTCCTAATTAAGCCCTTTGTCCTCCTCTGCTGGATTCTGAATTTCTCCCAGTCCTCCGGTAGGCTGCTTTTTCTGGCAAATTTGTATGCCTCATCTTTTGTTTTTATACTATCCCTGATTTCCCTTGTTATCCATGGATGCACCACCTTCCCCGATTTATTCTTTTGCCAAACTGGTATGAACAATTTTTGTACTTCATCCATGCAGTCTTTAAATACCTTCCATTGCACATCCACTGTCAACCCTTTAAGAATCACCTGCCAGTCTATCTTGGCCAATTCACATCTCATACCTTCAAAGTTACCTTTGTTCAAGTTCAGAACCCTTGTTTCTGACTTAATTTTGTCACTCTCCATCCTAATGAAGAACTCAACCATATTATGGTCACTCTTGCCCAAGGGGCCACGCACAACAAGACTGCTACCTAACCCTTCCTCATTACTCAATACCCAGTCTAGAATAGCCTGCTCTCTCGTTGGTTCCTCCACATGGGTATGAAAACTTTTGCAAGCCAATATATATCGCCGATGAGTCTTCTAACATTACTGACCTGGCTGCCCACATATCCCAAGAAGTAAGTAAGATTGAAAACATTGGTGAGGATTTGCATCATTACACGGATGGAGCCGCATGGGGTGCATGGCCATTCTTTTATAGCATTTTCTGGAGAAAGATCATGCATGCTTGTTTTATCTTGCTTCTGATAATTGCATTGCGGATGGTAGTTTGCCTCCCTGGTGCCAGGGTCTCGGATGTGTCGGAACGTGTCGAAAAGATTCTGAAAAGGGAGGGAGAAGAGCCTGATGTTGTGGTACACATTGGTACCAATGACATAGGCAGAAAAAGAGAAGAGGTTTTGAAAGGAGAATTTAGGGAGTTGGGAGTTGGGATTTAGGGAGTTGGGGGGGAAAGTTAAGGAGAAGGACCAAAAGAGTAACCATTTCAGGATTACTGCCTGTGCCACGTGACAGTGAGAGTAGAAATGGAATGAGGTGGAGGATAAATGCGTGGCTGAGGGACCGGCGCAGTGGGCAGGGATTCAAGTTTCTTGATCACTGGGACCTCTTTGGGGAAGGCATGATCTGTATGAAAAGGACGGGTTGCACTTGAACCCGAGGGGAACCAATATCCTGGCGGGGAGATTTGAAAAGGAGACTTTAAACTAGAAAGGCTGGGGGGAGGGACTCGGGTAGAGGGGGCTAGGGGACAGGGCGAGGGGCAAGAGGCAGAGAAGGGAAGCACTCGCACCCAAAATGTAGGCGAGAAAGAGGAAAAAGATAATAAACAGAGAATAAGGGATGGTGGGTTTCCAAAATGTGTATATTTTAATGCTTGGAGCATTGTAAGAAAGGTGGATGAACTTAGAGCCTGGATTGACAGCTGGAAATATAATGTTGCGGCAATCAGTGAAACATGGTTTCATTGCTTCAGGTGTGATAGAATTGGTGGGACCAGAGGTGGAGGGGTTGCATTGCTTGTCAGAGAAGATATTACAGCAGTGCTTTGTCAGGATAGATTAGAGGGCTCGTCTAGGGAGGCTATTTGGGTGGAACTGAGAAGTGGGAACGGTGAAGCAACACTTTTAGGGGTGTATTATAGACCGCCAAATGGGGAGCGAGAATTGGAAGAGCTAATTTGTAAGGAGATAGCAGATATTAGTAGTAAGCACAAGGTAGTGATTGTGGGAGATGGAGGACATTTAAAGGGGAAATTGTAAGAGTACAGAATCTTTGTGTCCCTGTTCGGTTGAAAGGAAATAGTAAAAATTGGAAAGAGCCATGGTTTTCAAGGGAAATTGGACACTTTGTTCGAAAAAAGAGAGATATCTACAATAATTATAGGAGGCATGGAGTAAGTGAGGTGCTAGATGAGTATAAAGAATGTAAAAAGAATCTTAAGAAATAAATAAGAAAAGCTAAAAGAAGATATGAGGTTGCTTTGGCAAGTAAGGTGAAAGTAAATCCAAAGGGTTTCTACAGCTATATTAATAGCAAAAGGATAACGAGGGATAAAATTGGACCATTAGAGAGCCAGAATGGACAGCTATCTGCACAGCCAAAAGAGATGGGGGAGATATTGAACAATTTCTTTTCTTCGGTATTCACCAAGGAGAAGGATATTGAACTCTGTGAGGTAAGGGGAAAAAGTAGAGTAGCAATGGAAACTATGAGATTCAAAGAGGAGGAAGTACTGACACTTTTGAACAATATAAAAGTAGATAAGTCTCCATGTCCTGACAGGGTATTCCCTAGGACGTTGAGGGAAGTTAGTGTAGAATAGCAGGGGCTATGACAGAAATATTTCAGATGTCATTAGAAACGGGAATAGTGCCGGAGGATTGGCGTACTGCGCATGTTGTTCCATTGTTTAAAAAGGGTTCAAAGAATAAACCTAGCAATTATAGACCGGTTAGTTTGACGTCAGTGGTGTGCAAATTAATGGAAAGGATACTTAGAGATAATATATATAAGCATCTGGATAAACAGGGTCTGATCAAGAACAGTCAACATGGATTTGTGCCTGGAAGGTCATGTTTGACAAACCTTGAATTTTTTTAAGAGGTTACTAGGGAAATTGATGAGGGTAAAGCAGTGGATGTTGTCTATATGGATTTCAGTAAGGCCTTTGATAAGGTTCCCCATGGAAGGTTGGTTAAGAAGGTTCAATCTTTGGGTGTTAATGGCGGAGTAGCAAGATGGATTCAACAGTGGCTGAATGGGAGATGGGAGAGAGTAATGGTGGATGGCTGTTTGTCAGGTTGGAAGCCGGTGACCAGTGGGGTGCCTCAGGGATCTGTGTTGGGTCCACTGTTGTTTGTCATGTACATCAATGATATAGATGATGGGGTGGAAAATTGGATAAGTAAGTATGCAGATGATACTAAGATAGGTGGTGCTGTGGATAATGAAGTAGATTTTCAAAGTGTACAGAGAGATTTGGGCCATTTGGAAGAGTGGGCTGAAAGATGGCAGATGGAGTATAATGCTGATAAGTGTGAGGTGCTACATCTTGGCAGGACAAATCAAAATAGCACGTACATGGTAAATGGTAGGGAATTGAGGAATGCTGTGGAACAGAGGGATCTAGGAATAACTGTGCATAGTTCCCTGAAGGTGGAATCGCATGTAGATAGGGTGGTAAAGAAGGCTTTTGGTGTGCTGGCCTTTATAAATCAGAGCATTGAATATAGGAGTAGGGAAGTAATGTTAAAATTGTACAAGGCATTGGTAAGACCAATTCTGGAGTATGGTGTACAATTTTGGTCGCCTAATTATAGGAAGGATGTCAACAAAATAGAGAGAGTACAGAGGAGATTTACTAGAATGTTGCCTGGGTTCCAGCAACTAAGTTACAGAGAAAGGTTGAACAAGTTAGGTCCTTATTCTTTGGAGCGTAGAAGGTTAAGGGGGGACTTGATTGAGGTCTTTAAAATGATGAAAGGGATAGACAGAGTTGATGTGGATAAGCTTTTCCCATTGAGGGTAGAGAAGATTCAAACAAGAGGGCATGACATGAGAATTAAGGGACAGAAGTTTAGGGGTAACATGAGGGGGAACTTCTTTACTCAGAGAGTGGTGGCTGTGAGGAATGATCTTCCAGCAGAAGTGGTGGAGGCAGGATCGATTTTAACATTTTAAAGTAGTGGATAAGTATATGGACGGGAAGGGAATGGAGGGGTATGGTCTGAGTGCAGGTAGATGGGACTAGGGGAAAATAAATGGTCGGCACGGACTGGAAGGGCCGAGAAGGCCTGTTTCCGTGCTGTCATTGTTATATGGTTATATGTCATGCCCTCTTGTTTGAATCTTCTCTACCCTCAATGGGAAAAGCTTATCCACGTCAACTATGTCTATCCCTTTCATCATTTTAAAGACCTCAATCAAGACCCCCACTTAACCTTCTATGCTCCAAAGAATAAGGACCTAACTTGTTCAACCTTTCTCTGTAACTTAGTTGCTGGAACCCAGGCAACATTCTAGTAAATCTCCTCTGTACTCTCTCTATTTTGTTAATATGCATAATCCGTACTGTCAAGTATGGTAAATCATGCCATTATTTGCGGAAATGTTTATGTTTACCATAGAATGAAAAAAGGAGAGAATGTGATGGGTATATTTGATACGCTTTACCTATATGCTCGATTAAAAGCTAAGCGTTGAAATATTACTGCTTGCCCTACGCTCTAAATTAAGAGTTGAGCATAGGGACATTATACAATTAGAATTGAGGAACTGGATGCAACTTGCAAGGCTTACTTAATGACTTCATAATGCGAGCTACAAGCAAAGGCTAAGTTTGGACCAACTGAGCTCTACTGTTAGTCTAGGGGGGGAAATATCTGTATAGATACACCCTTAATATGGGAAGTAACTGGGGAAAGGAGAAGTGCACAACAAGGGGTCACACAGTTTAAGGATAAGGGTGAAGTCATTTAGGACTGAGATGAGAAAAACATTTTTCACACAGAGAGTGGTGAATCTGTGGAATTATCTGCCACAGAAGGTAGTTGAGGCCAGTTCGTTGGCTATATTTAAGAGGGAGTTGGATGTGGCCCTTGTGGCTAAAGGGATCAGGGGGTATGGAGAGAAGGCAGGTACATGATATGAGAATTAAGGGACAGAAGTTTAGGGGTAACATGATGGGGAACTTCTTCACTCAGAGAGTGGTGGCTGTGTGGAATGAGCTTCCAGCAGAAGTGGTGGAGGCAGGATCGATTTTAACATTTAAAAGTAAAGTGGATAGGTATATGTACGGGAAGGGAATGGAGGGGTATGGTCTGAGTGCAGGTAGATGGGACTAGGGGAAAATGAATGGTCGGCACGGACTGGAAGGGCCGAGAAGGCCTGTTTCCGTGCTGTAATTGTTATATGTTTATATGATACTGAGTTGGATGATCAGCCATGATCATATTGAATGGCGATGCAGTCTCGAAGGGCTGATTGACCTAATCCTGCACCTATTTTCTATGTTTCTCTGTTTCTATGCAGAAGGTGAACTTGTCTAGAGGACGGGTCGTTAGTGCAACGTGTCTAAAGATTGGGGTCATCAGTGCTGAGTATGTGGACAGTTGTAGTTCAACCAGTAACTGACCACATGGCCATCTGTGCGTCTGTTATTGTAAAATACCATAAGCCTCACTCTTGCCCGTTTGCATATGTAATCAAACTCGTCATCACCCTGAAGTACTTCTCGTTTTTACATGTATAAATGTGCAGCTCAACCCCTCCATTATCGAGCGGGTCTTAGAGCGACAACCAGTATGTGACCATTCTGACTGTCCCTCCCACCCCCCCGGCTCCCGGTACTGTAATAAAGAATGATATGTGTGACGGAAATTGTTTGTCTTCTAACAAACATTTACAGCGGGTCGCCCCATTGCACGAAGTACGTGGGGGCTTTGGAGATGGGGCAGAGGAGATTGACCGGAACGATGTCTGGATTAGAGGCTATTGGCTGCAGGGAGCGGTTGGACAGACTCGGGTTGTAATTCCCCGGAACGTCAGAGGCTGCGGAGAGACCTGATAGAAGTTTATAAAGTTATCAGAGGCATAGGCAGAGTCAGAATGCAAGCAACTATAGGTGGCGCTGCAGTAGAGTTGCTGCCTCACAGCGTCAGGGAGCCGGGTGCTATCCTGACCACGGATGCTGTCTGTGCGGAGTTTGTCCGTTCTCCACGTGACCCGCGCGGGTTTTCTCCGGGTGCACACAAAATGCTGGAGTAACTCAGCGGGTCAGGCAGCATGTCTGGTGAGAAGGACTGGGCGACGTTTCGGGTCGAGACACTTCTTCAGACTCTAATTTTCTCCGGGCGTTTCTGTTTCCTCCCACACTCCAAAGATGTGCGGGTTTGTAGGTTAATTTGGCTGCAGTAAAAATAGTAAATAGTCCCCGGTGTGTGCGTTACTGCTGGTGTACGGGATTGGTAGTTGGCACAGACTCGGTGTGCTGAAGGGCCTGTTTCCGCTCTGTATCTTCAAACTAAACTAAACTAAACTAAGATGCTAAAGAAGGACACAAAGATGGACACAAAATGCTGGCGTGACTCAGCGGGTCAGGCAACATGTCTGGAGGAAATGGGTGGGTGAGGTTTCAGGTCGGGACCCTTCTTCAGCCTGAGCTACAGAGGACAATTAACCTTCAACCCGGATGTGGGGGGCAACTGGAGCACCTGGAGGAAACCCACTTGGTCACAAGGCGAAGGTGCCAACCACACACACACAGACACAGACACAGACACAGACACAGACACAGACACAGACACAGACACAGACACAGACACAGACACAGACACACACACACACACAGACACACACACAGACACACACACACAGACACAGACACAGACACAGACACAGACACAGACACAGACACACACACACACACACACACACACACACCACCGGAGGTCAGGATGGAACCTGGGTCTGTGGCAGCATGAGGCAGTGGCTCTGCCAGCCGTGTTGCTGTGTGTCGCCCCTTGCTTGAGGGGCTGTCACGTGCCAGCCATGCATCACCAGCCGCCACTCTGATCCTCTCTGCTGGCAACTGTTTTGTGCACTAAAGTTACCTGAAAGGGGCGGCACGGTGGCGCAGCGCTAGAGTTGCTGCCTCACAGCGCCAGAGACCCGGGAGGAATAGCAGAGGAACAATCATGACATGTATTAGTTGACTAGACCAAGTGGGACCCGTGTGGTCCCGTTCCTCAATGTGACGTCTCACACACACACACACACACAAACCACAGGGGGGGGGGGGAGGGAAGAGGAGGAGGGATGGGGGGAGGGGGAGGAGAGAGAAAGAGGAGGGGGAGAGAGGGGGGAAGGGAGGACGAGAGTGGGGGAAGGGGGAGAGTGAGGAGGGGGAGAGAGAAGAGGGGGTGGAGGGTCGAGGGGGGAGGGGATTAGGGATGGAGGAAGGGAGGAGAGAGAGTAGGGGGGAGAGGAGGGGCGAGAGAGGAGGGAGGAGAGAGAGGAGGGGGAGAGGGAAGAGGGGGAGGGAGGATGGGGAGGGAGGAGGGGGAGAGGGGGAAGAGGAGGAGGCACGGAGGAGCAAGGGGTGAGAGGCGGAGGGGGGAAGAGGAGGAGGGGAGCTGGGCTGGGGGGGTGACCTAGCGGGCTGCGAGTGGGCGGGCGAGCGGCGAGGTCGGGCGACGTCACTCGCAGTGCGTGAACACAGCGTGCAGCCATTGTGACGTCATAACATAATCAGTCAAAACCAGCGGTTTTATTTTCTAAATTATTGGAGATTTTTGTACATTTTGATTAATAACGAGAAATAATGCATGAATTTTTGACTTCACAGGATAAATCTCTGCAGGAATATGTAAACATTTTACCGTTAGGGCGTCGTTTCTTTGAGTAGATGTGATTATACACCATCACACACACACACACACACATCCAAGATCAGAGTTTTATATTTATACAAGGATGATAACATGAGTGATATTATCGTACAACACATTTTCCATTTCATTGGTTACAACATGATTTAAGTGCATCAGATCAACTCAACACTGGCAGTTACAACATAACATTACATGGTGACCAGGTAAACATAGACAATAGGTGCAGGAGTAGGCCATTCGGCCCTTCGAGCCAGCACCGCCATTCAATGTGATCATGGCTGATCATCCACAATCAATATCCCGTTCCTGCTCTCTCCCCATATCCCATGATTCCATTAGCACTGAGAGCTATATCTAACTCTCTCTTGAAAACATCCAGTGAATTGGCCTCCACTGCCTTCTGTGGCAGAGAATCCCACAGATTCACAACTCTCGGGGTGAAAAAGATTTTCCTCATCTCCGTCCTAAATGGCCTGCGCCTTATTCTCACACTGTGACCCCTGGTTCTGGACTCCCCCAACACGGGGAACAATATTTTCCTGCATCTAGCCTGTCCAATCCCTTAAGAATTCCTTCATTTGCCTCAATCCCAAACCAACGCCCCTTCCATTGACTCCATCTACACCTCACGCTGCCTCGGCAAGGCCAGCAGCATCATCAAGGACCAATCTCACCCCGGCCACTCCTTCTCCCATCAGGCAAGAGGTACAGAAGTGTGAAAACGCACACCTCCAGATTCAGGGACAGTTTCTTCCCGGCTGTTAGCAAAAGGATTTGAGTATAGGAGCAGGGAGGTTCTACTTCAGTTGTATAGGGTCTTGGTGAGACCACACCTGGAGTATTGCGTACAGTTCTGGTCTCCAAATCTGAGGAAGGACATTATTGCCATAGAGGGAGTGCAGAGAAGGTTCACCAGACTGATTCCTGGGATGTCAGGACTGTCTTATGAACAAAGACTGCATAGACTCGGTTTATACTCTCTAGAATTTAGGAGATTGAGAGGCGATCTTATAGAAACTTACAAAATTCTTAAGGAGTTGGACAGGCTAGATGTAGGAAGATTGTTCCCGATGTTGGGGAGGTCCAGGACAAGGGGTCACAGCTTAAGGATAAGGGGGAAATCCTTTAGGACCGAGATGAGAAGGACTTTTTTCACACAGAGAGTGGTGGGTCTCTGGAACTCTCTGCCACAGAGGGTAGTTGAGGCCAGTTCATTGGCTATATTTAAGAGGGAGTTAGATGTGGCCCTTGTGGCTAAGGGGATCAGAGGGTATGGAGAGAAGGCAGGTACGGGATACTGAGTTGGATGATCAGCCATGATCACATTGAATGGCGGTGCAGGCTCGAAGGGCCGAATGGCCTACTCCTGCACCTAATTTCTATGTTTCTATGTTTCTATGTTATCAGGCAACTGAACCATCCTACCACCAACCAGAGAGTGGTCTTGAGTTACCAACTGCCTCACAGGAGACCCTCGGACTATCTTTAATCGGACTTTACTGGGCTTTATCTTGCACTAAATGTTATTCCCCTTATCCTGTATCTGTACAGTGTGGATGCCCTGATTGTAATCATGTATTGTCTTTCCGCTGACTGGATAGCACGCAACAAAGTGCTTTTTATTGTACCTTGGTGGACGTAACAATAAACTAAACTCAATGAAACAAACTCAGGAATTCCTTCTTCTCTACAATACTCCACAAAAGTCTATTTCATATCTGAATATTTCCCTGTTCACACTAGTTCTGTTTTATCCCACTTTCCCATCCACTCCCTACACACTAGGGGGCAATTTGCAGAGGGGTAATTAACCTACAAACCCGCAGGTCTTTTGGATGTGGGATGAAACCGGAGCACCTGGAGGCAACCCACGCGGTCACAGGAAGAACGTGCAAACTCTATACAAACAGCGCCCATAGTCGGGATTGAACCCGGGTCTCTGGCGCTGTGAGGCAGCGACTCTACCGCTGTGCCGCCATACTAGCCCTGGCGGGTGTTAAGGCGAATCTTCGCATGGAACATAGAAAAGTACAGCACAGGAACAGGCCCTTCGGCCCATATTGTCCGGGCTGCACATAATGCTGGGTTAAAACTGGGTTTTGAATTTTCAAGGCAGTCTGGGTGTTTATTACTATTTCCGTCACAACGGTCAATTTTGTAATTAACTACAATTGGGTAATTAACTAATTACATGCTTTAATTTCAGGTCATCCAAGTAAGATGTTTTATATTTGTTTCAGAATGCTTCAATCTATAATAGCTGAAAATTTCATTCAGTTCTCTTACTTTTTAAGAAAGTTAGGGGCTTTTGACTGTCCACGATCACAGCTTTTGTGTTAAGTCAATGGAAAAGCAATGGGGAACAAGATGCTAATTTCCGAGTATGAAAATGGCCATAACTTTTTTAATACTGAAGATATGAAAGTGAATTAGGTATCAAATTAAACTTATTTTTGTGCTTCATCTGATGGGATAAATTGCAGACTTTATTTTTTTAAATCTCAAAATGATGTAACGTTCTCCCTCTGGCCTCAAAGAAGTGCCCTGTCAGTCTTTGACATTTCCACCCTGACGGTTGTGGCTGCCCAGCCTGGTCTACCAGAATCCGTTGGACAATTGGCCAGTTTACAAGTCATAGGTGTGGAATTAGGCCATTCGGCCCATCGAGTCTACTACAGCCATTCAATCTTTGCTGCTCTCTGCCTCCTAATCCCATTTTCCTGCCTTCTCCCCATAGCCCTTGACACCCGTTCTAATCAAGAATTTGTCTGCCTTAAAAATATCCACTGACTTGGTCTCCACAGCCCTCTGTGGCAAGGAGTAGATCAAACATCATTCCACTTCTGATGTGATAAAAAATAAAAAATAAGCGATGTTCTGCTCGGGAACAGTTCAATGGGCTGAGGAACGCAGAGCTATTGAAACCCACTAATGTTACTCTTCTCGCATACGGGGGAAGTGAGGTGGATACGGTGGTTATTGTGAAGCTAGAGTGCCACTTAGGGGATCAAACACACCGGTTGCCATTCCATGTGGTCCACCGCAATGTTATTCCACTTTTAGTCTGTGGTGCTGCAGAGATATGGGACTGGTTACCTTCAGTAATACTGTTTGATCTACAATGAGTTCCACAGATTCACCACCCTCTGCCTAAAGAAGTTCCTCTTCACCTCCTTTCTGAAAGAGCACCCTTCAATTCTGAGGCTCTTGCGACCTTTGGTCCTAGAGTCTCTACAACCCACCTGTGGAAACATCCTCTCCACATCCACTCTATCCATGCCTTTCACCGCTGTGTATGTTCAGCGGTCTTCTTCTCTCCAGCGTGGAGATGGGGGTGTTGTGGGTGACGGAGGGGTCCCTGAGGGTGGGTTGTGACCGGCACCTGGCGACAGACTGGGAGTAGAGCTCTCTGGCTTTGTTGCGGAACTGCCGGCCCACCATGACATAGAGCACGGGGTTGATGCAGCTGTTGGTGCATCCCAGGAAGGTGGCGATCTGGTTGCCGTTGGCCAGTGCCTTCGCCCACCCGCATCCCCTCAGGATCTCGGCGTCGTTAAAGAGTTTGAGGACTCGGAAGACCAGGAAGGGGACCCAGCAGATCAGGAAGGCCAGGAGCACCACCAGGATGAGAGTGGCCGCCCGGCTCTCCTTGCAGACCTGCTTGAAGACCTGCATCTGGTCGTTCCTCAGTACGCCCAGGATCCTGGTGGTGAAGAAGGTGAGAGCAAGGCCGGGGATCAGGAAGGCCACCACCAGGAAGACGATATCCGAGTTGCGATGCCAGCTGGGCTCGGGATACTGGAGCAGGCAGGCGGAGATGTTGAGGTGGGGCTGATGGACCACCCGACGGTATATGAAGACGGGGCTGCTCATCGCCAGGCTGAAGACCCAGATGAGGCAGCAGTTGATCTTGGCGCAGGAACGGGTGCGGATGCGGCCGGGGTTGAGGACCTTGACCAGGGCCAGGTAGCGGTCCACGCTGACCATCACCAGGAAGTAGATGCTGCTCCACAGGTTCATGTAGATGGCCAGGTTGACACAGCGGCACAGCAGCTCTCCAAAGGGCCAGGCAAAGCGCTGGGCGATGTTGAGCGCCCAGAAGGGGAGGCAGGCGAGCAGGAGGAGGTCGGCACCCGCCAGGTTGACCAGGTAGATCTCGGGCACCGTGCAGCGGTTCCTGTGTAGGCAGAGCACCAGCAGCACAAAGATGTTGCCCAGCAGGCCGGTCACGCACACCACCATGATGTAGGCGGGCAGGAAGGTGTAGAGCCAGCCCCAGAACTCACCCTCCGGGCACCCGGTGGAGTTGCTGACGTTCAGGGCCACGCTGAGGTTGAGAGACGCCATCACTTGTCGGAGATGGATGGGAAACCTGAGGGCAGGGAATAGTCACTGAGTCATGGTCATAGAATCTTATTGCCATAGGGTCATAACATCATCCTCACTGAGTCACGGAGTCACACAGTGTGGAAACAGGCCCTTCGGCCCAACACGCCCACACCGGCCAACAATGGCCCAACTGCACTAGACCCACCTGCCTGCACTTGGTCCGTAATCCGCCAAAACTATCCTACCCATGTACCTGTCCAACTGTTTCTTAAACGATGGGATAGTCCCAGCCTCACACGCTGTGTTTTTTTAAGTGTCGCAACTTTTTCTTTGTTGAAACGATCAAAATCTTTTGGCGACACTGATATGACGCTGGCAGTCGCCGAAAAATATCGCCAAGTGGGACAGGCCCGTTAAGACACGAGTGAGACCGCATTTAGAATATTGTGTTCAATTCTGGGCACCATGTTGTAGGAAAGACTAGACTAAGTAGGACCAGTTGAGTCCCAGCATCATACAGGAGGGCTGGTCCCCCAAAGCAATATTTCACCTCTCCACCAATCCCAATATTTGTCACCAGTGGGGGGGGGGGGGGGGGGGTGCGGGGGTGGGGGGCTTTCTGGAGCGCAAGTATGGTTCTTGTGGGCTGAAGGGACTGGTTTCCAAAATCTTTTGGCGACACTGATATGACGCTGGCAGTCGGCGAAAAAAAAACGCCAAGTGGGACAGGCCCGTTAAGACGCGAGTGAGACCGCATTTAGAATATTGTGTTCAGTTCTGGGCACCATGTTGTAGGAAAGATATTGTCAAGCTTGAAAGGGTTCAGAGACGATTTACGAGGAAGTTGCCGGGACTAGAGGGTGTGAGCTACAGGGAGAGGTTGAGTAGGCTGGGTCTCTATTCCATGGAGTGCAGGAGGATGAGGGGTGATCTTATAGAGGTGTACAAAATCATGAGAGGAATAGATCGGGTACATGCACAGAGTCTCTTGCCCAGAGTAGGGGAACCGAGGACCGGAGGACACAGGTTCAAGGTGAAGGGGAAAAGATGGAATAGGAATCCGAGGGGTAACTTTTTCACACAGAGGGTGGTGGGTGTGTGGAACAAGCTGCCAGAGGAGGTGGCTGAGGCTGGGACTATCCCAACGTTTAAGAAACAGTTAGGACAGGTTTGGAGGGATGTGGACCACACGCTGCCCCGCCCGCTGAGTCACTCCAGCATTTTGTGTTAGTCTTTGTGATGTTAACATATCTTTCTCCCTGCACACAGGGACCGGAGAGAGAGGGGGGAGGCAGGGGGGGGGGGGGCGGGGAATTCCGCTGCATGACATTAATGTAGCACCCAGTCACGTCCCCCCTTGTATACGGAATTCCGGACAGGGGGGGGGGGGGGGGGGTAGGGGAATTCTGCGCTGCATTCATTTAGCACCCAGTCACATCCTCCCTTCTACACATAACTCCAGACGCAACTCTAGCGCTGCGCCACCGTGACCGTGAATGGCCAGTTTCACTCTCACATGTCCCAGACGGAGCAATTACATTCTAACTTGCCGCAGCACAACAGGCGGCCATTCGGCCCTTCCAGCCAGCACCGCCCATTCACTGTGATCACGGCGGATCATCCACAATCAGGGCCCCGTTCCTGCCTTCTCCCCATTCTGTCCAAGTGTCTTTTACGAGAAGTAAGTATTTTCTCTCCTGTAGCTTCCTCTGGCAGCTCGTTCCGGACACCGACTACACTCTGGGTGAAAAGGTAAACCCTGGGTCCCTCTTAAATCTCTCACTCCCCCCCCCCCCCCCTCACTTTAACCCTGTCCCTCTAGTTTCAGGGCACCAACTATTGGAAGGGTCGGGACCCTTCTCCACACATATGGGTAAACCATTTGACCTGTCCACGTCCCCCACAGATGCTGCCTGTCCCGCTGAGTGACTCCAGCACTCTGTGTCTTGTGTAGATCGGCAGCTGCAGTCACTTGGTTCCACAAACTGCTGCTCACCTCTCACAGTGTCGAGGCGCCGCTCGATGTTCTCGCTCCCGGTCCTCACCCTCTCTCACGTCGTCTCACAAAGCGGCGAATGGTGGAAGCCCCTGCCGCGGGAGGTCCGGCTCACACCTGCCCGTGTGTGTGACCCTGCTCCCGGCCCAGTGTGTCTTTATGTCCTCCCACTCCCACTCTCTCCCCTCCCCTTCCACTCCCACTCTCTCCCCTCCCCTCCTCTCCTAGTTCCCCTCCCCTTCCATCCTCTCCCCTCCCCTCCTCTCCTAGCTCCCCTCCCCTCCCCTCCCCTCCCACTCTCTCCCCTCCCCTTCCATCCTCTCCTCTCCCCTCCTCTCCCCTCCCCTCGCCTCCCATCCCCTCCTCTCCCCTCCCCTCCCCTTCCCTCTCTCCTTTCCTCTCCCCTCCTCTCATCTTCTCCCCTCTCCCTCTCTCCTCTCCTAGCCCCTCTTCTCTCCTATCTCATCCCCTCCTCCCTCCCCCCCCCCCCCCCCGGGCAAGCGGCGAGTTAAGTGTTGTCTCCCCATCCCAAATATTGACCCCAGGAATCAGCCTCCCCGTTGCCAGCGGACGAGCACGGGCTGTGAATGTGAGCAAGATCTACGCCTGACAACATCGGTTGTATCAACATCAATTAGACTTGTTTGCCCAGTAAAGTGACGGAGAGGATATCGGGCTGGAAGCGCCGAGTCTCGGCTCCACGGTCCTGCCATTCCACTCCAGAGTTGAGAGAGTGTTTGCAAACATCCCAAACAGCAACTGCGGAATCCGGAGCAAAAAAAAAAAAATCGCAGTGAAATACCGAGTGTCAGGCGGAGGGACTCAGGAGGTCAGGCAGCATCTTCTGAAGACGTGTCTCCGCCCAAAACCTCACCTATCCGTGTCCTCCACAGATGCTGCCTGACCCGCTGAGTTACTCCAGCACTCTGTGAAACGTCACCTATCCATGTTCTCCACAGATGCTGCCTGACCCACTGAGTTACTCCAGCACTCTGTGAAACGTCACCTATCCATGTCCTCCACAGATGCTGCCTGACCCGCTGAGTTACTCCAGCACTCTGTGAAACGTCACCTATCCATTTTCTCCACAGATGCTGCCTGACCCGCTGAGTTTCTCCAGCACTTTGTCTTTTATAGGGTGTTAGGGTTATGGGGAGAAGGCAGGAGAATGGGGTTGAGAGGGGACGGTAGATCAGCCATGGTTGAATGGTGGAGTAGACTTGATGGGCCGAATGACCTAACTCTGCTCCTAACACTTGTGAACCTATGGAGCCACACACAGCGTTACTTCCCCAGTGCCCTGAAAGTGGAGACACAAGTAATTAAAGTGGTGAAGAATCCATACAGTATGTTTGCCTTGAATGGTCAACGCATTGAATATAAGAAATGTGTAGGAAGGAACTGCAGATGCTGGTTTAAACTGAAGATAGACACAGGAGTAACTCAAGATAGAATGCTGGAGTAACTCAGCGGGTCAGGCAGCATCTCTGGTGAGAAGGACTGGGCGACATTTCGGTTCGAGACACTTCTTCAGAATCAAATATTCGCCGGGCGTTTCTGTTTCCTCCCACACTCCAAAGATGTGCGGGTTTGTAGGTTAATTTGGCTCCAGTAAAAATAGTAAATAGTCCCCAGTGTGTGCGTTACTGCTGGTGTACGGGATTGGTAGTTGGCACAGACTCAGTGTGCTGAAGGGCCTGTTTCCGCTCTGTATCTTCAAACTAAACTAAACTAAGATGCTAAAGATGGACACAAAGACGGACACAAAATGCCGGAGTGACTCAGCGGGTCAGGCAACATGTCTGGAGGAAATGGGCGGGTGAGGTTTCAGGTCTGGACCCTTCTTCAGCCTGAGCTACAGAGGACAATTAACCTTGAACCCGGATGTGGGGGGAAACTGGAGCACCTGGAGGAAACCCACTCGGTCACAAGGAGAAGGTGCAAACCACACACACACACACACACACACAGAGACACAGCACCGGAGGTCAGGATGGAACCTGGGTCTCTGGCGCCATGAGGCAGTGGCTCTGCCAGCCATGTCGCTGTGTGTCGCCCCTTGCTTGAGGGGCTGTCACATGCCAGCCATGCATCACCAGCCGCCACTCTGATCCTCTCTGCTGGCAACTGTTTTGTACACTAAAGTTACCTGAAAGGGGCGGCACGGTGGCGCAGCGCTAGAGTTGCTGCCTCGTAGCGCCAGAGACCCGGGCTCCAACCTGACTACGGAGTTGGACCTTCTCTTCCCCGTGACCGCGTGGGTTTCCTCTGGGAGCTCCGGTCTCCCACACTCCAAAGACGTCCTACAGGTATGTAGGTCAATCGGCTTGGTGTGATCAAGGGATATGGGGTCGAAAAAGCAGGATGATCAGCCTTGATCACATTGAATGGCAGTGCCGGCTCGAAGGGCCGAACAGCCTCCTCCTACACCTATAATTTTCTATGTTTCTATAATTGTAAAAATTGTACCTAGTGTGTGTTAGTGTGCGGGGATCGCTGGTCGGCACAAGCTTGTTGGGCCGAAGGGCCTGTTTCCACGCTGGATCTGCAAAACTAAACTGAACTAAAAATATGCACAGGAAATGCAATTAGTACAGGTCAGGGTTTTTCTTCAAAGTCCCGTCATATGGGTCCATTGTCTGACGGTAAGTGAACACCATTAAGGCTTCCTCTTTACACAGCCCGGCTGCTTCAGACGACATAGCAACCCAGACCTGCTGGGTCCCCAGTGCGTGTCCCTTACTCATCGAGCCTCAGTGTTGCTTCATCAATTCCACACAGTCCGGAAATCCTCAGTCAACATTCCAATGATGCGTTAGTCCAAGGTCGCCCCGTCAACGGAAGGCTCGAGGCCCCCGACAAAGAAGGGAAGAGATTGAACATTTTTTCACCTTCCACCACAGTGGGGAATACCTGGATGTTGCCTGGAACGCGCTGCCAGGGGTGGTGGTGGAGGCAGATACAATAGTGACATTCAAGAGGCTTTTAGTCGGATTCGCAGGGAATGGAGGGGTGTGGATCACGTGCAGAGAGAGGAGATTAGTTTTAACCCAGCATTATGTGCAGCCCGGACATTGTGGGCCGAAGGGCCTGTTCCTGTGCTGTACTGTTCTATGTTCCATGTGAGGACCCGCATTAACACCCGCCAGGGCTAGCACGGTGGCACAGCGGTAGAGTCGCTGCCTCACAGCCCCAGAGACCCGGGTTCAATCCCGACTACGGGTGCTGTCTGTATAGAGTTTGCACGTTCTTCCTGTGACTGCGTGGGTTGCCTCCGGGTGCTCCGGTTTCATCCCACATCCAAAAGAGGTGCGGGTTTGTAGCTTAATTGCCCCCTGGTGTGTATGGAGTGGATGGGAAAATGGGATAAAACAGAACTAGTGTGAACAGGGAAATATTCAGATATGAAATAGACTTTTGAGGAGTATTGTAGAGAAGAAGTAATTCCAGAGTTTGTTTCGTTGAGTTTAGTTTATTGTAACGTCCACCAAGGTACAATAAAAAGCATTTTGTTGCGCGCTATCCAGTCAGCGGAAAGACAATACATGATTACAATCAGGGCATCCACACTGTACAGATACAAGGTAAGGGGAATAACGTTTAGTGCAAGATAAAGCCCAGTAAAGCCTGATTAAAGATAGTTCGAGGATCTCCTGTGAGGCAGTTGGTAACTCAAGACCACTCTCTGGTTGGTGGTAGGATGGTTCCTAAATCTGGAGGGGTGCGTTTTCTTTTAAAATCTTTTTATTAATTAAAAAAAAAAAAAAGATAAACATATCAGTGATGTTGATACATAGGGATCAGGATTACATTAACAACAAATGTAACCTACATATTAATGCAGTATCAAAATACATATTGGGTATAGACCTCCCGGTCTCTATGTAAATATAGATAAACGGCTAAATGAGAACTTGTGTATATATATATATAAAACCACATAACATATAACAATTACAGCACGGAAACAGGCCTTCTCTGCCCTTCCAGTCCGTGCCGACCATTTATTTTCCCCTGGTCCCATCTACCTGCACTCAGACCATACCCCTCCATTCCCTTCCCGTCCATATACCTATCCACTTTACTTTTAAATGTTAAAATCGATCCTGCCTCCACCACTTCTGCTGGAAGCTCATTCCACACAGCCACCACTCTCTGAGTAAAGAAGTTCCCCCTCATGTTACCCCTAAACTTCTGTCCCTTAATTCTCATGTCATGCCCTCTTGTTTGAATCTTCCCTACCCTCAATGGGAAAAGCTTATACACGTCAACTCTGTCTACCCCTTTCATCATTTTAAAGACCCCTTAACCTTCTGCGCTCCAAAGAATAAAGACCTAACTTGTTCAACCTTTCTCTGTAACTTAGTTGCTGGAACCCAGGCAACATTTTAGTAAATCTCCTCTGTACTCTCTCTATTTTGTTGACATCCTTCCTATAATTAGGCGACCAAAATTGTACACCATACTCCAGAATTGGTCATAGAAACATAGAAAATAGGTGCAGGAGTAGGCCATTCGGCCCTTCGAGCCTGCACCGCCATTCAATGTGATCATGGCTGATCATCCAACTCAGTATCCCGTACCTGCCTTCTCTCCATACCCCCTGATCCCTTTAGCCACAAGTGCCACATCTAACGCCCTCTTAAATATAGCCAATGAACTGGCCTCAACTACCTTCTGTGGTAGAGAATTCCAGAGGCTCACCACTCTCTGTGTAAAGAATGTTTTCCTCATTTCGGTCCTAAAGGAATTCCCCCTTATCCTTAGACTGTGACCCCTTGTTCTGGACTCCCCCAACATCGGGAACAATCTTCCAGCATCTAGCTTGTCCAACCCCTTAAGAATTTTGTAAGTTTCTATAAGATCCCCCCTCAATCTTCTAAATTCCAGCGAGTACAAGCCAAGTCTATCCAATCTTTCCTCATATGAAAGTCCTGACATCCCTGACAAGGCATTGGTCTTACCAATGCCTTGTACAATTTTAACGTTACTTCCCTACTCCTATATTCAATGCTCTGATTTATAAAGGCCAGCACACCAAAAGCTTTCTTTACCACCCTATCTACATGCGATTCCACCTTCAGGGAACTATGCACAGTTATTCCTAGATCCCTCTGTTCCACAGCATTCCTCAATTGCCTATCATATATACATATATATATATAAATATATATATATATATATATATATATATATATATATATATATATATATATATATTTATATATATATGTATATATGTAAATACATGTCTATATATATATGTAAATAAAGAAGGGAAAAAACAGAATATGGGCTGCAGAAAACTTCAACAGTTTAGACCCCTGTTTGTCGTCAAATCCGTTCCACCGTATAAAGGTAAGAAAATATTATAACGGCAGGAAAGGGATTGTGAAAATATTGAATAAAGCTTCCCCAAGTCCTATCAAATTTATCCGAGGGTTCAATAATGTCACTGCTAATTATTTCTAAATTTAAACATATCGTTTCATAGCACCAATGGAGTGTGGTCGGAGGATTAGAGTCTTTCCATTTAAATAAAATAGATCTTCTGGCAATTAATGCTGGTAAAAGCAATCGGCCGACGGGGTGAACATAACAGATGAATAGAATCTAACATTAGTAGCCCACAAATTGCAGTAATAGGTTGTAAATCAGTACCTAAAACTACAGAAAATGTATTTTCAATATTTTTCCATAAGTGGGAAAGACGAAAACATATGAATCAGCGAAGCCACTTCAGAATTCCATCACAAGTAGAATTTATATGATCATAAAAACTAGCGAACTTATCTTTTGACATATGTGCTCTTAAATTGTATCAGAGTGTGTCTTGCAGGCATTGAAGAGGTATTGACTAATTGAAGAATCCTCTCCCATTTCTCTAGAGGTAATGACATTTGAAGTTCTCTTTCCCAATCATTCTTAATTTTATCAATGTACCTACTTGTAATTTCAAAATCAACCCATAAATAGGCGTTATTAAACCTTTCTGATAAAGGTTCTAGTGTAAAAACATTTCCGTGATTTCGGTTTGATGTGATATCGGAACAGTGGGTAAAGTAGCCTTCAGAAAATGTCTAATTTGTAAATATCTAAAAAAATGTGAATTAGGTAGATTATATTTATTGGATTGTTGTTCAAAGGACATAAAACAACCGTCTAAATACAAATCACAAAAAAATATTAATCCCTTCCTCTTCCATAGCAGAAAGGCTTGATCAGTACTAGAGAGGGTGCACTGCCCTGTATGGTGTGGCTGCCCAGCCTGCAGCTGTTCGTTTTTTTCACTCTTTTTAAAATAATTTTAGTGAGTTTTAGTGTTTTGTTTTTGGAGTTTGAGTCATTTTTATGTGGGGGGTGGGGAGGGGGGAAGGGGGAACTTACTTTTTCTGGTCCCTACCTGGTCGGAGAGGCGGCTTTTCTCCAGGCTGCATCTTCGACCCGTCCTCGCGGCCTACCAGTGGGCCTGGAGCAGCGTTTCCTGAGGGGACCGCCCAGAACCCCGGCTTCGGCGGCAGCGCTATCGCGGAGTGGAGCGGGCGATGTCTTGCCTGGGTCGCCGCGCTGGAACTCCGGTGAGCTGAGACCGCCGAGAAAAACATCGCGGAGCGGCCAGCTGCGGTGAACTTTACATCGGGAGCCTGGGATCTCTCGCCGAGATCGCCAGTGGTGGAGCTCCATCCAGCGGGGCCTTGTTGGCTTCGGAAGCCGCGGACTCCGGTAAGGAAGCGGCCGTTCCAGGTGTCCCAAGCCGCTGAGAGGGTTCTCCCGACGCCGGAGCACCATCACCTGGCGAGAACGGCCTGGAACATCGGGCTCTGGGATTTTTTGTCCAAAACGTTAAATAATGAGCATTAACTGCCCAATAATAAAATCAGAGGTTCGACAATGCCAAACCACCATCTTTTTAAAATTTCTGTAAGTATTTTTTACTTAGTCTGAGATTTTTATTCTGATATATAAATGAAGGACTTACACAGTTCCCGCTGCATCAAAAAATCCCAGAATATTATGAAGGACAATTCCCACCCCGGACACTCCCTGTTTGAACTGTTGCCGTCAGGCAGACGGTACAGATCTACAAGGACAAGGACAAACAGACTCAAAAACAGTTTTTACCCCACTGCTATAAAGGCACTAAATGTAGCCGCCAAGGAACGCGGGGACTAAGGGACTGTGGTTGGTACACTGTGAAATTGACAGAAGGATGTAGGGTTGGGTGTTTATGCGTGGCTGTTTTTATATTTCATATTTATTTTAGTTGTTTATCATCTTTTTTTAATATTTTACCTTGCATGTATCGTTAGCTTTTATGGTTTGAATGTTGCACTGACTGGCTGACATTTTTAAATTTTGTTGTACATGGTTCATGTTACAATGACAATAAAGAAACTATTCTATTCTATTCTATTCTTATATGTCTTATTCCCATGGAAAATAACAACAATATTGGGGGATTCCCTAGGAACAGTGGCCAAAGGTTCCAAAGCAATATCAAACAATAAAGGGCTTCACACTTTTCAAGGTTTTCACACTTCTGTACCTTTTGCCTGATGAGAGAAGGAATGGCCAGGGGTGCGACTGGTCCTTGATGATGCTGCCGGCCTTGCCGAGGCAGCGTGAGGTGTAGATGGAGTCAATGGAAGGGGCGTTGGTTTGGGATTGAGGCAAATGAAGGAATTCCAAAGGGATTGAACAGGCTAGATGCAGGAAAAAAATGTTGCCCGCGTTGGGGGAGTCCAGAACCAGGGGTCACAGTGTAAGAATAAAGGGCAGGCCATTTAGGACGGAGATGAGGAAAACTCTTTTTCATCCAGAGAGTTGTGAATCTGTGGAATTCTCTGCCGCAGATGGCAGCGGAGGCCAATTTACTGGATGTATTCAAGGAAGAGTTGGATATGAGTCTTTTTTTTTAATTCAAAAAATGTATTCAATTATTTAAAAATAATATTACGCCACAATAAAACTAACCAGAACCCACCACTATAATACAATACAAACAAATATCCATAATAAACTACTATACAGCTATCTTAAACTCCTTGTCAAGGATGCATTAAACACCCTGCGGAGCCCAGCGGTCCGGAACTCCCCCAGTGTGCCAGTGGACAGGGCGTAGTCCCTCTCTAACCCAACCTGGGCTTGATATGAATCTTAGTAGGGTTAACAGAATTAAGGGATATGGGGAGAAGGCAGGAACAGGGTTCTGATTTAGGATGATCAGCCATGATCACATTGAATGGTGGTGCTGGCTCGAAGGGCCGAATGGCCTACTCCTGCACCTATTGTCTATGTTTCCATGTTTCCCTGGTCACCACGCAATGTTACATTGTAACTGCCAGTGTTGAGTTGATCTGATGCACTTAAATCATGTCGTAACCACAGATCGGTTAAAAATGGAAAAGGAAGACTGTTTACCTTTTGAAATTAGGTCAATCCTATTTGCTATTACTAAATTAAGCAAAAAAACCTTTAATTAAAACCGCATAATATATAGTGGAATACGCATTTGGAAACAATTAAAAAAACACTAAAATTGGATATTTACCACTATCTCTTCCCATTGTAAACAATGCTACATTTAAACCTACATCATACGTTACAATGCTACATTATAGGTTGAATAAGTTAGGTCTTTATTCTTAGGTTGAACAAGTTAGGTCTTTATTCTTTGGAGCGCAGAAGGTTAAGGGGGGACTTGATTGAGGTCTTTAAAATGATGAAAGGGATAGACAGAGTTGACGTGGAGAAGCTTTTCCCATTGAGGGTAGGGACTCAGGCGGAGATGTGGGTAAGCCCTGTGTTCACAGGTCCAGATCCGCCAGCACACCACAGCTCGGAGGAGTTCGGTGAGGAGGAGTGTGGTGTGCCGCCAGAGCAGGGGGACCCTGCCATGGCAGTCAGGTTGTCAGCGGGCTCGCTGGCGACCTCGAGCAGGGCGCGTGCCGTTGCACGGCCTGTTCCACTCAGCCCTCCGAGAAGGGGGAGGGGAGGAGCCCAGAAGCCTAACCCTGTTAGGGCTAAGGCATTGCCTGTCGCGGAGGAGCGGTCAGGTTCCAGGGCGAGACCCGGGGCGGCTGTGAGGTCCAGCCGGCACACCCCGACTCTCGACGCCGGGACGGGTCGGTTGAGTCGGGTCTCGTCGCGGTCGCCGAGCCCCCCATGGATGGGTGGGCGAGACCATGCGTCGGCAACGTCCACGATGTGGGCAGCCGGCAAGACTGCGCGGGCCCCAGGCAGCCATGCTTCGGCTGGTGCCGACACCTCGCCGCATGTGCCCTTAGTGGCAGCGGCTTCAGCTCTCGCTAAACGGAGGCGATTGAACACGCCCGCGCAGGAATCGCGCAGTTTCGCCTCGGCGGCTGTTAGCGACAACTACCGGCACCGGCAGGGCCTCGACGAGGTGCGGGCCGATGACAGGAGCCCGGTTTTCTTTTCAGAGCCGGAGGACTCCGACCACCTGAGTGTTCAGGGTGAAGGGCGTATTGACCGTATGGAGCGGCTGCTGGAGCTCCTGCTTCAACGTCAACAACAGCAGGGCAGCAACAGGCACAGGGCGTCTTCACCAACATCTACTATCAGCCTGGAGCAGCACGAGGAGGAGGTTCTGGTGGATCCCGTACCACCTCCGGTGGAGGTGCCAGCGGAGGAACTTTTGGATGTGGCGACCAAATTCGCGGCCCCACATACGGCTGGTCTTCCTCTCAATTCAAAGCTGGCAGCCACAGTGGACTTTCTTAATAATCAGGTGCTGCAGGAAGAAGTCCTCATCCAGGCTATGAGCCGTCACAAGGCTCCATCAAACTGCAACTCCCTCAACGTGCCTGTGGTCAATACGCCAATATGGGGCAACATCAGTGCGGCTATCCGTCAACAAGAGCTACAATTGCAGCGGATCCTGAAACTCCTCATGGCCGGTATTACCGCCTTTGCGCGGTCGGTGGACGAGGACGAGCTGAATTTGGACCAGGAAGATGCTCTGGCCTTATTGTGCGCGACCCAGCACGAAATCAACGGGTTTCGCAAAAACAGCATCCGCCCAGCACTCAACCCGAAGTTTGCAGGATTGTGCAAACCACCGCCGCCGCCGCCGCCCCGTCAGCTCTTTGGTGAGGACCTCTCGAAGAGAGTCAAAGAGCTTGACGAACAAGCCAAAACGGTGGGGATCATGCGCTCTAAGAGTGCCCCCACACCGTCCGGCTCAAAAGCTCCATACATTCGCTCACGAGGGTCGGCCAGTGCCTCGACGAGGACTCACCCTCTAGCTCCACAACGACAACAACACCAGAACCAGCACCAAGGGTCTTTTTTAGGACAGGGTCGGCAGAGACCTTTTTGGAAATCGAAGACGCCGCGCCCTCAAGCCAACCCAGCACCTCCACGGCCACCCACACGTGTCAAGGACCGCCGGTAACCACGGAGGTGAGGGGGTCTGGTTCTCTCTTTTCTCTCTGTTTAACTTCCCATGTTGGTGGTCGTTTACGGTTGTTTTTGGATGCATGGGGTAATTTTACTGGTGATGAGTATGTATTGCGGAATATTCAGGGGCATAAAATTGAGTTTATTAATGGCGACATTCCTCCATCCCAGCACATGCCTGGTCGTACGTTCAAATTGTCTGCTGCAGAACAGGCAGCAGGTTACAAGGAAATTTTAAGTTTGGAACAGAAGGGTGTGATTGAGAAAACAGTGCATGAGCCAATTGAATTTGTTTCGAACATATTTACTAGACCTAAGAAGGATGGAGGCTGTCGTGTCATTATTGATCTAACCCGTTTGAATACGTTTGTAACATATACTCATTTTAAAATGGATACGTTTGAAACAGCCAAATCATTGATTTCTCATGGCTGCTTTATGGCATGCATTGATTTGAGGGATGCATATTATTCAGTATCCATCCAGAAAGATGATAGAAGGTTTTTGAAATTTATCTGGATGGGGCAACTTTGGCAGTATAAGGCTTTGCCTAATGGGCTTACTACAGCCCCTAGATTGTTCACTAAATTGGTGAAGCCAATCATGGCTTATTTGAGACAACGACATCATATAGTTATGGCCTATTTAGATGATGTCTTTATTGTGGGCCACACCCTGCAATTGGCTGAACAGGGTGTTGCAGCTGCTGTCAATATATTTCAACAATTAGGATTCATTGTCCATCCAGAGAAATCAAAGTTCTGCCCTGCCCAGGTAATTAATTACCTAGGGTTCACGGTGAACTCAATGAGCATGAGGATAACTATACCAATTAACAAAATTGAGGAAGTCACTAAGGTGTGCAGAGATTTAATTGGCACCAATATACCATCGATTCGGCATACAGCCACAGTAATTGGCAAGTTAGTGGCTTTGTTTCCGGCAGCACGATATGGACCTTTGCATTATCAGAATTTGCAAAGAGCTAAAATTACTGCGTTAAAATGGAACGCTGGTCATTACGATCGATCTATGCAGCTGCCGTCCGAAGCGATAACTGAGTTGCAATGGTGGGTGTGTCACATTAGCAACTCATTTAAGCCTGTCAGGGAGGCTAATCCGGTGGTATATTTACAGACTGATGCAAGCTCCAATGGCTGGGGAGCTACTGATAATTGCTCTAGTTGTGGGGGTAGATGGGACACCCTTGAGGCATCGATGTTGTTGACTCAAGGGATTAACTATTTGGAGTTGCTGGCAGCATTCCACGGACTTCGTGCATATTGTTCCAAGCTTGTTGGAGCACACGTCCGTCTCCAAATAGACAACACCACAGCTGTGGCATATTTAAACCATATGGGTGGTACCAGGTCAGTTTCGTGTGACAAATTGGCTAACTCAATTTGGCTCTGGTGTATTCAAAGAGACATTTGGATTTCAGCTACCTATTTGCCAGGTGAGCTTAATACTGTGGCGGACACCAGGTCACGCAAATTTAATGACAACATTGAATGGATGTTGCATCCTGAGATTTTTGCTAAAGTCACAGCCAAATTTGGTAAACCGGACATTGACCTTTTTGCGTCACGGTTGAACCATCAGGTACCAGCCTACGTTTCATGGGAACCAGATCCTGGGGCAATAGCGCTAGATGCATTCTCGCTGGACTGGGGGAATTGGGTTTTCTATGCCTTCCCTCCGTTTTGCCTCATCAGTCGGGTATTGCGAAAGATTCAGGCAGATGCTGCCAAGGGCATCCTTATTATACCCGACTGGCCCACACAGCCTTGGTATCCGGTGGTCTTTGACATGCTCAACGAACCTTGGGTCTTTTTGAAGGGTTGCCCACAATTGGTTACTCACCCTGTGTCAGGGGAGCCACATCCCTGCCATGGCTATTTAAATTTGTTGGCTTGCAGGTTCTGAACAGGCCGTTAGTCCAATACGGCCTCTCGGCTCGGACCATGGATACCATCGGGGCGTCGTGTCGAGAGTCCACAAGGCGAAGATACCGCTCGCATATTAAGAAGTGGGAAGCCTACTGCAGCCGCTCTCGCATCACGTACGATGACGTGACAATAACCGACGTCCTGGAATTCCTCGCGGGGTTGCACCATGATGAACACTTAAGTTACAGTGCCATCAACAGCGCCAGAAGTGCGCTATCATTCTACCTCAAGATTGGGGTAGGATCCAACAGGCTAGTGTCCAGACTCATGCGGGGTATATTCAATATGAATCCGCCTACACCACGCTATAATATCACCTGGGATGTCAGGGACGTATTAACCCTGCTCAGGACGTGGTCTCCCATGGAAGGGCTCCAACTGGACCAACTCACCATGAAGCTGGTGATGTTACTAGCGCTGACTTCAGCTCAGAGGGTACAGACACTACACAAACTGCGTGTCGACAGAATGACATCTACCCCTACAGAAGTAGTCTTTTTCGTTGACGAGCTACTAAAGCAGCATAGACCTGGGTGCACAGGGCTGCAGCTGAAGTTCCCGGCATACCCCGCAGATGCTAGGCTATGTTTAGCCTCACATATCCGCCACTATGTCAAGGTGACGGCACGCATCAGAGGAATGGAGAGATACCTGCTTGTCACTCATAAGAGACCTCATCATCGAGTGACAGTCCAGATGATATCCAGGTGGCTTCGAGTCGTCTTGGGTAAGTCAGGTATCGACACTAATGTGTTCAAGTCTCATTCCACCAGGGCTGCATCGACGTCAGCGGCGAGGGTCATGGAGGTGCCCATGGACCAAATTCTCGCCACAGCAGGATGGGCGAATGAAGCTGTGTTCCAGCGTTTTTATAACAAGCCTGTTGCTGCTCCTCTACAGTTCGCAGAAGCCGTGCTGAATGCAGGTCAAGAACGTGGAGATGTCCCCGCATGAGGGGTTTTTGATTTGTTATTAATAAATATGCTTTTGTTTTGCAGTATGAGCTATTGAGCCAGTTTGTCCTCCCATCCATCCCTGGTAGTGGTGTGTCAGCATGGACGTGGTCCAGGGCGTGTAATCACAGAAGCTTTGAAGTCTTCACGAAGTCACTCACGTGACTCCGAAATGAAATAGTAAGATTGAACGAGAACTTACCAGTTCGAAGGTTGATCTTTATTTCATGAGGAGTCGAAGTGAGGGATTTCGTGCCCTCCTCGCCCAACCCTCAATCACCTTCATCTGGTAATCTTAGTCAATTCAATCATACTATGCGAAGTCATTTCTATTGTTGGTTCTGTGATTCCACGCCGCTACTTTGAAGTATGTCGAGCATGCGCGCCGGCGGGCTCTTCACGAAATCCCTCACTTCGACTCCTCATGAAATAAAGATCAACCTTCGAACTGGTAAGTTCTCGTTCAATCTTACTATTCTTGATGAATGTTTGAATAAACACCCTAACACAGAAAAATTGATATCTTATATTTATAATATTCTATTAGATAATGATTTACCCATGATGGAAATATATAGGCAATCATGGGAAAATGAACTAGGCCAGAAATATGGGACGAAAGCTTACAACATATACATCACTGTTCGTTAAATGCTAGACATTCTTTAATACAATATAAAGTATGACATAGATTGCACTATTCAAAAACAAAATTAAATAGAATTTTCCCATGCATATCTCCTATTTGTGAAAAATGTCAACTCTCAGAGGATAACTTAACGCACACATTTGTAAGTTGTATAAAAATTAATAATGTTTGGACGGAAATTTTAAAGATAATTTCGGAAGTTGTCAATACAAACTTAAAGCATACGGCATTGGGGGTTCAGTATTGATGTGGATAGAGAACTGGCTGGCAAACAGGAAGCAAAGAGTAGGAGTAAACGGTTCCTTTTCACAATGGCAGGCAGTGACTAGTGGGGTACCGCAAGGCTCAGTGCTGGGACCCTAGCTATTTACAATATATATTAATGATCTGGATGAGGGAATTGAAGGCAATATCTCCAAGTTTGCGGATGACACTAAGCTGGGGGGCAGTGTTAGCTGTGAGGAGGATGCTAGGAGACTGCAAGGTGACTTGGATAGGCTGGGTGAGTGGGCAAGTGTTTTGGCAGATGCAGTATAATGTGGATAAATGTGAGGTTATCCACTTTGGTGGCAAAAGCAGGAAAGCAGACTATTATCTAAATGGTGGCCGATTAGGAAAAGGGGAGATGCAGCGCGACCTGGGTGTCATGGTACACCAGTCATTGAAAGTAGGCATGCAGGTGCAGCAGGCAGTGAAGAAAGCGAATGGTATGTTAGCTTTCATAGCAAAAGGATTTGAGTATAGGAGCAGGGAGGTTCTACTTCAGTTGTATAGGGTCTTGGTGAGACCACGCCTGGAGTATTGCGTACAGTTCTGGTCTCCAAATCTGAGGAAGGACATTATTGCTATAGAGGGAGTGCAGAGAAGGTTCACCAGACTGATTCCTGGGATGTCAGGACTGTCATATGAAGAAAGACTGGATAGACTTGGTTTATACTCTCTAGAATTTAGGAGATTGAGAGGGGTTCTGATAGAAACTTACAAAATTCTTAAGGGGTTGGACTATTAATTTGACATTCTTTTAAAAATATTTCCATACTGTCTGTTTGTCCTGTTAATTTTGACGAATACATTATTAATATTGTTTGTATTAACAATTGTATAATAGTTGTACTATATATTTTTTAAAATTTTTATATAGATAGAAAATAATAGAGAGGGAAAGAAAAGAAACCAAAAAAATTAAAAGAGAATGGAGTAATCAGCTAATTATGCATCATTGGAGATATGTCCATGGGTTATAAAATGTAATTCTTCGTCTAATCCTCGATTCGGGTTTCATGCAGGTTCTCGTGCTGAACCGGTTTGCCCCTTCAAATATTCAATGAATGGGGACCTTATTCTAGTAAATAGTTCTTGTTTGTCCATTAAGACAAATCTTAATCTTTCCAAATGTAGGGTCTCCGACGTTTCCATAGTCCACATTTTAATTGTGGGGGTTATAGGGCCTTTCCAAAATTTTAATATTAATTTCTTCCCAATTATTAAACTATAATCGATAAAGTTTCTTTGGTTTGTTGTAAATAATGCAGGAAGATTGTTCCCGATGTTGGGGAGGTCCAGGACAAGGGGTCACAGCTTAAGGATAAGGGGGAAATCCTGTAGGACCGAGATGAGAAGGACTTTTTTCACACAGAGAGTGGTGGGTCTCTGGAACTCTCTGCCACAGAGGGTAGTTGAGGCCAGTTCATTGGCTATATTTAAGAGGGAGTTAGATGTGGCCCTTGTGGCTAAGGGGATCAGAGGGTCTGGAGAGAAGGCAGGTACGGGATACTGAGTTGGATGATCAGCCATGATCATATTGAATGGCGGTGCAGGCTCGAAGGGCCGAATGGCCTACTCCTGCACCTATTTTCTATGTTTCTATGTTTCTATACCTAATTGGACCCTGATTCAAAATTAATAACATTAGGAATACTAGAACAAAATCAATTATTTACAACAAACCAAAGAAACTTTATCGATTATAGTTTAATAATTGGGAAGAAATTAATATTAAAATTTTGGAAAGGCCCTATAACCCCCACAATTAAAATGTGGACTATGGAAACGTCGGAGACCCTACATTTGGAAAGATTAAGATTTGTCTTAATGGACAAACAAGAACTATTTACTAGAATAAGGTCCCCATTCATTGAATATTTGAAGGGGCAAACCGGTTCGGCACGAGAACCTGCATGAAACCCGAATCGAGGATTAGACGAAGAATTACATTTTATAACCCATGGACATATCTCCAATGATGCATAATTAGCTGATTACTCCATTCTCTTTTAATTTTTTTGGTTTCTTTTCTTTCCCTCTCTATTATTTTCTATCTATATAAAAAATTTAAAAAATATATAGTACAACTATTATACAATTGTTAATACAAACAATATTAATAATGTATTCGTCAAAATTAACAGGACAAACAGACAGTATGGAAATATTTTTAAAAGAATGTCAAATTAATAGTTTAGACCAGGAAGGTAGAGAATTGTTAAATGCTGAAATAACAGTAAAGGATATTGTAGAGTCGATTAGTTCGTTGAAGAATGGAAAAGCAGCGGGTCCTGATGGCTTAAGTGCTGAATTTTATAAAAAATTTCAGGATTTGATCTCACCAAGACTACAGACAATGTATAGATATGCTTATGATCAAGGTAAATTACCAGAATCATTAAATGAATCTACAATTACACTTATCCCTAAAGCAGATAAGGATTTGGAAGATCCAGGATCATATAGAGCGATTGCCCTTTTAAATACAGACCAAAAAATATTAACTAAGATTTTATCTAGGAGATTAAGTATAGTGATTTCTAGATTAATACATTATGACCAAACAGGTTTTATCTCAAAGCGTTACTCATCCCATAATCTCAGACGCCTATTTAATATTATATATTCAAAAAGAATACGAGATATGGAATTAGCGGTTATATCACTAGATGCAGAAAAAGCGTTTGATCAGGTGGAATGGTTGTATTTATTTAATATAATGGAAAAATTTCAATTGGGTGATATTTTTTGTAAATGGGTAAGAATTTTATACTCGAATCCTACCGCTAGAATTTTGACTAATCAAATTCTATCATCTAAATTCAAACTCTCTAGGGGATGTAGACAAGGATGTCCGTTGTCGCCCTTACTGTTCGCATTGGTAATAGAACCTATGGCGGAAAAAATAAGATCTGAACCTGAAATATATGGTTACACTACTGACACAACAATTAATAAAATCTCTCTATACGCAGATGACGTTTTGATTTATATTACAAAACCAGAAATTAGTATTCCTAATTTGCTAAATGTTATAACTAAGTTTGGTGCATTTTCCGGATATAGGATCAATTGGAATAAAAGTGAGATTATGCCAATAACAGGTATAAATTTAAATACATTACAACAATACCCATTAAAGATAGTTACAGATAAATTTAAATATTTAGGGATTAATGTAACACTAACTCATAACTCATTAATAAAATCCAACTATCCTCAACTATTAGATAAACTTAGAAAGAATATTTCATATTGGAAAACACTTCCTATATCTATGATTGGTAGAATAAGTGCTATAAAGATGGTGTTTTTACCACAATTGTTATATTTGTTCCAGGCTATCCCTTTTTTCTTACCAAAAACTTTTTTAAAAAAAATTGATAATATTGTTAATAGTTTTATTTGGGATTATAAAAACCATAGAATAAGTAAAAAACATCTATGTAAATCTAAGATAAACGGAGGTCTAGCACTCCCAAATTTTCTATATTATTTTTGGGCTGTTCAGATTAAAAATATGAATTACTGGTGGGTAAATACGGACCATGCACCAACATGGTTAAATATAGAAAAGGAAGATTGCCTTCCTTTTAACGTAGGTTCGATAATTTTCGCACCAATAGAAGTACAAAAAAAAATCTATAAGGACAACATAATAATATATAATAATAGACGTATTTGGAAACAAATTGTTAAGACTTTACATTTAGATAATCTCTCATTTAGATTACCAATTAGGAATAACCCATCGTTTAGGCCTGCCATGTTGGATGGGGGGTTTAGACAATGGGATGATTTAGGAATTACAAGAATAGAACACCTTTATAGAAAAGGAAAATTTATTTTATTCCAAGAGGTACAAGACATTTATGGACTATCTCAACAACATTTGTTTAGATATCTACAAATTAGAGATTATATTAAATCAAATACACAAGATTATAAAAATAAAGAAGCAGGATTATTAGACGATTTATTTAATTTACACCCAAATACAGAAAAATTAATAGCTTATATATATAACATCATTTTGGATAAGGAGAATCCAACAACGGAAACATATCGTCAAGCATGGGAAAATGACATAGGATTAGCTATAACAAAAGAAAACTGGGAAGAAAGTTTACAACGTATACACCGATGTTCATTAAACGCCAGACATATATTGATTCAATTTAAAGTATTATATAGGTTACATTATTCAAAAGTTAAATTAAATAGTATCTTTCCGAAGCTTTCTGCTATCTGTGACAAATGTAATCTGTCTCACCAATGCCTTGTACAATTTTAACATTACTTCCCTACTCCTATATTCAATGCTCTGATTCCCGGTAAGGAATTGAAGAATACAGTTCAACAGAGGGATCTGGGAATAACCGTGCATAGTTCCTTGAAGGTGGAATCTCATATAGATAGGGTGGTAAAGAAAGCTTTTGGTATGCTAGCCTTTATAAATCAGAGCATTGAGTATAGAAGCTGGGATGTAATGTTAAAATTGTACAAGGCGTTGGTGAGACCAAATCTGGAGTATGGTGTACAATTTTGGTCGCCCAATTATAGGAAGGATGTCAACAAAATAGAGAGGGTACAGAGGAGATTTACTAGAATGTTGCCTGGGTTTCAACAGCTAAGTTACAGAGATAGGTTGAATAAGTTAGGTCTTTATTCTCTGGAGCGCAGAAGGTTAAGGGGGGACTTGATAGAGGTCTTTAAAATGATGAGAGGGATAGACAGAGTTAATGTGGACAAGCTTTTCCCTTTGAGAATAGGGAAGATTCAAACACGAGGACATGACTTTAGAATTAAGGGACAGAGGTTTAGGGGTAACATGAGGGGGAACTTCTTTACTCAGAGAGTGGTAGCGGTGTGGAATGATCTTCCAGTGGAAGTGGTGGCGGCAGGTTCGTTGGTATCATTTAAAAATAAATTGGATAGGCATATGGATGAGAAGGGTATGGAGGGTTATGGTATGAGTGCAGGCAGGTGGGACTAAGGGAAAAAAGTTGTTCGGCACGGACTTGAAGGGCCGAGATGGCCTGTTTCCATGCTGTAATTGTTATATGGTTATTTATAAAGGCCAGCACACCAAAAGCTTTCTTTACCACCCTATCTACATGCGATTCCACCTTCAGGGAACTATGCACAGTTATTCCTAGATCCCTCTGTTCCACAGCATTCCTCAATTCCCTACCATTTACCATGTACGTCCTATTTTGATTTAACCAATCAAATGGAAAATGTGTTGTACGATGATGTCACTCATGTTATCATAAACTAATACATGTAATGATTGTTCCTCTGCTATTCCGCCCGCGCTTTTGAGGACTGAGTAAAAGAAACTTTGTTTACCCTGAAATGTGCGTGGGGCCCTTTGGGAATTATGGGGGCGGTGACATTAAACACTGAAGGGACACAAGGAGATTTAGAGCACACTGTCGGGTTGCATCACAGCTTGGGTTAGGAGCTGCCCAAGACAATGTGCGATGGATTTAGAAACAAGGAAACATAAAACATAGAAATTAGGTGCAGGAGTAGGCCATTCGGCCCTTCGAGCCTGCACCGCCATTCAATATGATCATGGCTGATCATCCAACTCAGTATCCCGTACCTGCCTTCTCTCCAGACCCTCTGATCCCCTTAGCCACAAGGGCCACATCTAACTCCCTCTTAAATATAGCCAATGAACTGGCCTCAACTACCCTCTGTGGCAGAGAGTTCCAGAGACCCACCATTCTCTGTGTGAAAAAAGTCCTTCTCATCTCGGTCCTAAAGGATTTCCCCCTTATCCTTAAGCTGTGACCCCTTGTCCTGGACCTCCCCAACATCGGGAACAATCTTCCTTCATCTAGCCTGTCCAACCCCTTAAGAATTTTGTAAGTTTCTATAAGACCCCCTCTCAATCTCCTAAATTCTAGAGAGTATAAACCAAGTCTATCCAGTCTTTGTTCATAAGACAGTCCTGACATCCCAGGAATAAGTCTGGTGAACCTTCTCTGCACTCCCTCTATGGAACTGCAAAGGCCGGTTAGTACTGAAAAATGGATAACAAAGAACTAGTGTGAACGGGTGATCCATTGTAGAGTCACAACGTGGAATCAGGCCCTTCGGCCCAACTTGCCCACACCAGCCAACAAGTCCCAGCTACAATTAACCCACCTGCCTGCGCTTGGTCCATATCCCGCCAAACCTGTCCTATCCAGCTATCTGTTTAACTGTTTCGTAAATCATAGGATAGTCCCAGCCTGAACTACCTCCTCTGGCAGCTCATTCCAGACACCCATCACCCTCTGTGTGAAAAAGTCACCCCTCAGATTCAATAGACAATAGACAATAGGTGCAGGAGTAGGCCATTCTGCCCTTCAATTCAGCACCGCCATTCAATGTGATCACGGCTGATCATCCCCAATCAGTACCCCGTTCCTGCCTTTTCCCCATATCCCCTGACTCCAAGAGCCCTATCTAGCTCTCTCTTGAAAGCATCCAGAGAACCGGCCTCCACCGCCCTCTGAGGCAGAGAATTCCACAAACTCACCACTCTCTGTGAGAAAAAGTGTTTCCTCGTCTCCGTTCTAAATGGCTTACCCCTTATTCTCAAACTGTGGCCCCTGGTTCTGGACTCTGCCAACATCGGGAGGAGTTTCCTGCCTCTAGCGTGTCCAAGCCTTTAATAATCTTATATGTTTCAATAACATATCCTCTCACCCTGTCTCATGTCTACAGTAAAAGTACAGCCCTTGGAGAATGGGAGGAAACTCGAGCACGCAATGAAAACAGGGGTTCAAAGGAAGCATCTGTCTGAGCACCGCCCACTGTTCCGCCGTTGCAACTTCACTTCGACACTCACGAGAGAGTTCAATTATTCTATGTACCGACAAGAAAAATGACCTTCTTACTTCCATCAGCACAACAAGTCTGTGAGTACAGTAGTCGTGGGTAATAAACTCAACAAAATAAATCAACAAAGTAAAAATGAAGATTACCTTAATCCTAACCCTAACAAAGAAGAAAGGTCTTGACCTGAAACGTCACCCATTCATAGAAACATAGAAACATAGAAAATAAGTGCAGGAGGAGGCCATTCGGCCCTTCGAGCCAGCACCGCCATTCATTGTGATCATGGCTGATCGTCCCCAATCAATAACCCGTGCCTGCCTTCTCCCCATATCCCTTGATTCCACTAGCCCCTAGAGCTTTATCTAACTCTCTAAAACCATCCAGTGACTTGGCCTCCACTGTCCTCTGTGGCAGGGAATTCCACAAATTCACAGCTCTCTGGGTGAAAAAGTATTTTCTCACCTCAGTCTTAAATGGCCTCCCCTTTATTCTAAGACTGTGACCCCCTGATTCTGGACTCGCCCAACATTGGGAACATTTTTCCTGCATCTAGCTTGCCCAGTCCTTTTATAATTTTATATGTTTCTATAATATCCCTTGACTCCACTAGCCCCTAGAACTCTATCTAACTCTCTCTTAAATCCATCCAGTGACTTGGCCTCCACTGCCCTCTGTGGCAGGGAATTCCATAAATTCACAACTCTCTGGGTGAAAAAGTATTTTCTCACCTCAGTCTTAAATGGCCTCCCCTTTATTCTAAGACTGTGTCCCCTGGTTCTGGACTCGCCTAACATTGGGAACATTTTTCCTGCATCTAGCTTGTCCAGTCCTTTTATAATTTTATATGTTTCTATAAGACATCCCCTCATCCTTCTAATCTCCAGTGAATACAATACAATTCCTTCTCTCCAGAGATGCTGCCTGCCGCTGGAGTACAGTGTGCAGTTTTGGTCCGCTAATTTGAGGAAGGACATTCTTGCTATTGAGGGAGTGCAGCGTAGGTTCACCAGGTTAATACCCGGGATGGCGGGACTGTCATATGCTGATAGAATGGAGCGGCTGGGCTTGTAGACAATAAAAGGAATTCTATTCTATTCTATTCTATACTGTGGAGTTTAGAAGACTGAGAGGAGATCTTATTGAAACATATAAGATAATTAAGGATTTGGACACGCTGATGTTGGGGGAGTTCAGAACCAGGGGCCACAGTTTAAGAATAAGGGGTAAGCCATTTGGAACGGAGATGAGGAAACACTTTTTCTCACAGAGAGTTGTGAGTCTGTGGAATTCTCTGCCTCAGAGGGCGGTGGAGGCCGGTTCTCTGGATAATTTCAAGAGAGAGCTAGATAGGGCTCTTAAAGATAGCGGAGTCAGGGGATGTGGGGAGGAGGCAGGTTATGGGGTACTGATTGGGGATGATCAGCCATGATCACATTGAATGACGGTGCTGGGTCGAAGGGCCGAATGGCCTACTCCTGCACCTATTGTCTATTGAGTTACTCCTGCATTTTGTGTTTATCTTCAGTTTAAACCAGCGTCTGCAGTTCCTTCCTGAACAGATTAAAAGTGGGAGTGCTAAAAGCCTGAAGTCCTTAGAGGAACCATTGATAGTCCATAGTTTTGGCAGTGTTATTATTTCAATTCACATTCACATTTATTGTCACATGCACCAATTAAGGTACAGTGATATTTGAGTTACCATGCAGCCATGCAACAAATGTACCATTGCAGCCTACATATGTAGGGCACAGCAGCCTGATGGTTGTCGGGAAGATGCTGCTCCTGGACCTGGACCTCACATTTTTCAGTCCCCTGCACCTTCCTCCCGCTGGCAGCGGTGAAATGATTACATGTGGCAGTAATGAACCTCAACACCTTCCCTCCTGTTATTAGCAATGTTACAAAATTTTGAGATTTTAAAAATCAAGTCTGCAATTTATCCCATCAGATAAAGCATAAAAAGAAGTTTCATTTGACACCTAATTCACTTTCATATCTTCAGTATTAAGAAAGTTATGACCATTTTCATACTCGGAAATTAGCATCTTGTTCCCCATTGCCTTTCAATTGACTTAACTCAAAAGCTGTGATCTAGAACAGTCAAAAGCCCATAACTTTCTTAAAAATTAAGAGAACTCAATGAAATTTTCAGTTATTATAGATTGAAGCATTCTGAAACAAACATGAAACAATCTTACTTGGATGACCTGAAATTAAACCATATAATTAGTTAGTTATCTAATTGTAGCTAATTACAAAATTCAGTGAGTAGATCTAAACATCTATCCATTTCTTAAGAAAAGATAAACTTTTTTAAAATTGCCTAAGTGTCCAAATAACATTCACATAATAATCCACAATATAACATAATTTTTAAATCTAATTTTCATGAATTTATGGGCCAAATGGAAGGAATTTAGTGTTTGATGCCTGTAAATTAATGGCCATTTAAATCAACTAGCGAGTGGGTTTTAGTGGAATGCGGTGGATTAGAACGTTGCGGTTTGCGGTGAAGTCAGTATTAAAAATACAGCCGGTTCATACATTTTTTTTTGTCCCCTTTTCGCAACATGAAAATGTGATTAAAGCCTCCATAAAAACCAAGTTTTTATGTAAAAATAAACTGTGTAGCTTCTTTTATCGCCTACGTTAGGTCCGTTCCGCTGTCACCGTTCAGAGCTTTAGAAGATGATTTTTAATCTACTCTAGTTAATAAATAATCTAGCGTAGTTTAAAAATACCTTTATGAATGAAATGTCGTAGCGATTTCTCTTTAGCGACTAAATCACCCGACATTGATTGATTTGGACTGCCTAGAGAAAATCGGCACTTTAAACCCGCCCCCCCCTCTGAAGGGCGCCAAAGTCGCGCACACGGGGAGCGGCAGAACTGCAGCGCTGCTCAAGGTAGGTATTGTAACATACCTACTGTTATCAGGCTTCTGAACGGTTCATCCAGAAGGCCGTAAGAACAGAATTAGGCCATTCGGCCCATCAAGTCTACTCTGCCATTCAATCATGGCTGATCTGTCTCTCCCTCCTAACCCCATTCTCCTGCCTTCTCCCCATAACCCCTGACACCCGCGCTAATCAAGAATCTATCTTTCTGCCTTAAATATGTCCACCACAGCGTCTGTGGCAAAGAATTCCAGATTCATCATCCTCTGACTATTTTTCCAGCATCTGCAGTTCTTTCTTAAATAGTTCTAACCTTTGTAGTGTGTTTCAGTTCCGGAGACAAAGTCCAATGTCCACAATTGGGTAGAGGAAAAATCGGAGCGTACACCCATAGCTGAGGAGCGGTTGTCAGCACTGGGCCTGACTTCGCTGGAGTTTAGAAGGATGAGGGGACCCTCATTGAAACGTACAGAATAGTGAAAGGCTTGGATCGAGTGGATGTGGAGAGGATGTTTCCACTAGTGGGAGAGTCTAACCAGCAGGGGGCGCCACACGATTGCAGCCTCGCCAACAGTCTGTCTGTCTTTTCATCTTTTTTTTGTTATTCTTAGTCTGTTTTAAAAGTTGTGTGAATGTTCTCCGGTCTGCTTTATGTGGGGCAGGGGGGGTCGGAGGAAACTTTGTTTCAGTCTCTTACCTTGCCGGAGATGCGATTGTTTTCCGGATCGTATCTCCGGTCGTTCTGCAGCCTAACATCATGGAGCTGGAGGCCTCGCTCGGGACTGACTTCGCTCCATGGATGCTGCCTCACCCGCTGAGTTTCTCCAGCATTTTTGTCGACCAAACGCTAGAGCTATATTCTGCACTCTGTGTCTTCCCCTTTCAAGTCTGACTTTTGGATAGTATTATCTAGGTATGTTACAAAACTTACCTCGAGCAGCGCTGCAGTTCTGCCGCTCCCCATGTGCGTGACTTTGGCGCCTTTCAGAGGGGGGCGGGCTTAAAGTGCCGTTTTTCAACAGACTGGGAAACTCAATCCATGTCGGGCGATTTCGTTGCGGAAGAAAAATCGCTCCGACATTTCATTCATGAAGGTATTTTTAAATTACGCTAAATTATTTATTAACTAGAGTAATTTAAAAATCACCTTCAAAAGCCGTGAGCGCTGACAACGGGAAGGATTTTGCGTATGGGAGAAAAAAAGGTACACAGTTTATTTTTATATTAAAAGTTTTATATTAATACCAACAGTATTTTTCCTCCCGACTTCACCGCAAACTGCAACGTTCCAATCCACCGCATTCCACTAAAACCCACTCGCTAGTTGATTTAAATGGCCATTAATTTACAGACATTAAACACTAAATTCCTTCTATTTGGCCCAGAAATTCATGAAAATGAGATTTAAAAATTATGTTAGATTGTGGATTATTGTGTGAATGTTATTTGGACACTTAGGCAATTTAAAAAAAGTTTATCTTTTCTTAAGAAATGGATAGATGTTTAGATCTACTCATTGAATTTTGTAATTAGCTACAATTAGATAACTAACTAATTATAAGCTTTAATTTCAGGTCATCCAAGTAAGATTGTTTCATATTTGTTTCAGAATGCTTCAATCTATAATAACTGAAAGTTTCATTGAGTTCTCTTAATTTTTAAGAAAATTATGGACTTTTAACGGTTCTAGATCACAGCTTTTGAGTTAAGTCAATTGAAAGGCAATGGGGAACAAGATGCTAATTTCCGAGTATGAAAATGGTCATAACTTTCTTAATACTGAAGATATGAAAGTGAATTAGGTGTCAAATTAAACTTCTTTTTATGCTTTATCTGATGGGATAAATTGCAGACTTGATTTTTAAAATCTCAAAATTTTGTAACATTGTGATATTATCTGATCTGATTAGAAAGTCAAGAGAGTGTTTATTGTCATGTGTCCCAGATAGGTCAATAAAACTCTTGCTTGCTGCAGCACAACAGAATATCGTAAGCATAATTACAGAACAGTTCCGTGTGTCTATATACCGTAGACTGTATATATATACACATAAATAAACAGATAAAGTGCAATCGGCTGTTATCGTTCAGAGTTTGTTTGATGGCGAGTTTAATAGCTTATCTAGAAGATATATATTTTTCACATTGAAGTCTGGCTCAGCCAACGGCACCTAGGAATAGACCGGGTGACAACTAAGAATAGTTTGGTGATTACTGGAGAGACAGTTGACGGCACGGAAAGACGGCACCCGGGAAAGGCTGGGTTAGCACCCCAGTCTGTGTCTTTCGTGAGAAAGACACCCAACAAAGCTACGGAGAGGCCTAATGAACCGTCGTGGCCTAAACATCCATCAGGCGAGAATGAAATGCTCGGAGAAGGAGAAAGAGGTGCAGCGAGCGCACAGGCCTTGAACCTGGTGAGACGCAGGAGGAGCCCGGCCGGGAGTCTCCCCACAGAGCCCAGTCCCTCCATGCACTAGAGCCTCCCAACCCCTGCAGAGTGGTTACTAAGATGGCTGATCCGTGGGCGGTTGCTGCTGGGACGCAAGTCGGGGCCTGATCAACCCCGGATGGGTCGCCTGGGCGAGGTTGTCTGATGTTGTGGGACCCGAAACACCCGATGACCCCAGGTCACATCACTGAGGATGCGTCCCAGCTCATCTAGAAGATGTACATATTTTTCGCCTGATGGCTGTGGGGAAGACGCTGTTTCGAACAAAGCTTTTCACTGTACTCTGGTAAACCTAAACCTGGATTATTTGCCACGTTCACTGCCCAGGCATGTGAAGTTAACAACATCTTTCTGCTTGGGGATTTGCTATATGCACAGATAACTAACGAACATCTTTATTCATTCATGTGATGAAGAAGGAGCTTTGACTAATCTCTTCCAGAGTGGAATCATTGCCAGCTGTCGACTGTCTGGACAAATCCATATATTAGCAGGATGAATAACTGGATGCACACAGGTGTGAGGCGGAAATGCTGTGTTATCCTTTATTCTCACAGTATTAAATGAAGAGGGACTGATGGGGATTTCCACTAAAAGAGCCACAGATAACACGGTATCAGGAAGGACAAGTGGCACGATGCTGTTTACGAGAGGATAAAGCAGCCTGGATTAGATCAGGAGGGCAATAAAATACTATTTGCAGAATGGAACAGCCAGAACCATACTCAAACTCAATACCATCCAGGGCACATATAACCATATAACCATATAACAATTACAGCACGGAAACAGGCCCTCTCGGCCCTTCCAGTCCGTGTCGACCATTTATTTTCCCCTAGTCCCAGCTACCTGCACTCAGATCATACCCCTCCATTCCCTTCCCGTCCATATACCTATCCACTTTACTTTTAAATGTTAAAATCGATCCTGCCTCCACCACTTCTGCAGGAAGATCATTCCACACAGCCACCACTCTCTGAGTGAACAAGTTCCCCCTCATGTTACCCCTAAACTTCTGTCCCTTAATTCTCATGTCATGCCCGCTTGTTTGAATCTCCCCTACCCTCAATGGGAAAAGCTTATCCACGTCAACTCTGTCTATCCCTTTCATCATTTTAAAGACCTCAATCAAGTCCCCCCTTAACCTTCTGCGCTCCAAAGAATAAAGACCTAACTTGTTCAACCTTTCTCTGTAACTTAGTTGCTGGAACCCAGGCAACATTCTAGTAAATCTCCTCTGTACTCTCTCTATTTTGTTGACATCCTTCCTATAATTAGGCGACCAAAATTGTACACCATACTCCAGAATTGGTCTCACCAATGCCTTGTACAATTTTAACATTACTTCCCTACTATATTCAATGCTCTGATTTATAAAGGCCAGCACACCAAAAGCTTTCTTTACCACCCTATCTACATGCGATTCCACTTTCAGGGAATACATAGACATAACGTGACAGGGGAAAGATTTAATATGAACCTGAGGGGCCATTTTGTTCACACAGAGGATGATGGGTATAAGGGCCAGAGGATGTAGTTGAGGCAGGGACTATCCATATCCATATCCATATCCATATCCATATCCATATCTAGTAACTATTAAAGTCTGATCTTGGATGTGTATTTATTTGTGTGTGTGATGTTCGTGTACGATTCACATCTCCTTGAAAACACGACACGCTAACGGTGACATTTTCACATATTCCGATAGAGATTTATGCCATGATGTCATAAATCGCCTAATCTGAAAATGGAATGCATTATTATTTGAGTTATTTGTGAAAATATTCACAAATCTAAAATAACTTAGGAAATAAACGAGATGGTCTCGCTAATGATGTCACAATGGATCTGACTGCCTGCCTTGGATCACGCTGCGAGTGATGTCATCACTGTTGTCTTCTGTGCCTCTTGGCTTCTCAACTTTCACTTCTTTAAATTTGTCACTTAGCTATTTAAACTGCCGCGCAGGTCGTGTTGCGCGCTCCGCTGGGCTCCTTGAAGTTCTAGAACATGGCGGCAGCAGTTGTTATCGGCGCGCAGGTGCGGTGGCCCAGGCAGCCATTACTCCGTCGATCGCAAGGACTCGGGGAATCATGACGCCTTTTCCTCGCTGGTGATCCAGATCCCACCTGGCGATCTCTGGAAGTCACAGGGGACGACCTCCTCTCCGTCGGCCCCCGCCCGATCATCTGTCATGCGGGTGGGCGGGCTTTCCATCGCGGAAGCCACGATCGGTCAGCCCTCCGCTGCTGTTGGCCGTCCTCAGATCGCTCCGAGCTTTCTTCATTTTCATCTTTTTCGGCCCCGCAGTCACTCATTCGTCTTATTCTCGCATGGAGAGTAGTCCCGGTGGCTTGATTCCCTCCTTTTTTTACTCTGACACCATGTAATGTTTTCCATATGCTCACTCCCCCTCTCTCTCCCCATCTCTCCCCAAATCTCTCCCCCTCTCTCTCCCCCTCTCTCTCCCCCTCTCTCTCCCCCCTTCTCTCTCCCCCCTTGTCTCTCCCCCCTTCTCTCCTCCCCCTCCCCCTTCTCTCTCCCCCTCTCTCTCCCCCCTTCTCTCTCCCCCCTTCTCTCCTCCCCCTCCCCCTTCTCTCTCCCCCTCTCTCTCCCCCCTTCTCTCTCCCCCCTTGTCTCTCCCCCCTTCTCTCTTCCCCTCTCTCTCCACATCTCTCCCCATCTCTCTCTCCCCCTCTCTCTCCCCCTCTCTCTCCCCCTCTCTCTCCCCCCTTCTCCCTCCCCCCTGTCTGTCCTCCCTGTCTCTCCTCCCCCTCCCCCTTCTCTGTCCCCCCCTCTCTCTCCCCCTTCTCTCTCCCCCCTTCTCTCTCCCCGCTGTCTCTCCCCCCTTCTCTCTCCTACTGTCTCTCCTCCCCTCCCCTTCTCTCTCCCCCCCTCTCCTTCCTCGCTCCTCCTCATCCCCTCTCTCCCCCTCTCTTTCCCCCTCTCTCTCCCCTTTTCTCTCTCCCCCCTCTCTCCTCCCTTCTCTCTCCTCCCCCTCCCCCTTCTCTCCACTCCCCACCCTCTACTCCCTCCCCCCTCCCCTCTCCCCCTCTCCCGCCTCCCCCCCTCTCCGTCCCTCTCTCTCTAGGACCCTCTCTCTCTGTCTCTGCTGGTGGCTTGAGTCCCTCCATTTACTCTGACACCATGATATGTTTTCCGTATGTTCCCCCTCCATCCCCCCTCCCTCCCCCCTCTCTCTCTCTCTCCCCCCTCTCTCTCTCTCCCCATCTATCTACCGCCACACTCTCTCTTCCCCCTCTCTCTCCCCTCTCTCTCATCCCCATCTCTCCCTCCCCCCCACTCTCTCCCCCCTCTCTCCCCTCCTCACACTCTGTCTCCCCCTCTCTCTCCACCATCTCGCCCTCCCCTCTCCCCTCCTCTCCGCCCACCCTCTCTGTCCCCCCTCCCCCTCCCCTCCCCCCCACTCACCCCCTCCCTCCCCCTCTATGGCATCTATGGAGCGAAGGAATAGGTGATGTTTCGGGTCGAGTCACAGTTGTATAGGGCTGTGGTAAGACCACATCTGCAGTATTGTGTACAGTTTTGGTCTCCTAATTTGAGGAAGGACATCCATCCAGAAGGACTGTGATTGAGGCAGTGCAGCGTAGGTTCACGAGATTGATCCCTGGGATGGAGGGACTGTCATATGAGGAAAGATTGAAAAGACTAGGCTTGTATTCACTGGAATTTAGAAGGATGAGGGGGGATCTTATAGAAACATATAAAATTATAAAAGGACTGGGCAAGCTAGATGCAGGAAAAATGTTCCCAATGTTGGGCGAGTCCACAACCAGGTGGTCCCAGTCTTAGAATAAAGGGCAGGCCATTTAAGACTGAGGTGAGAAAATGCTTTTTCACCCAGAGAGTTGTGAATTTGTGGAATTCCCTGCCACAGAGGGCAGTGGAGGCCAAGTCACTGGATGGATTTAAGAGAGAGTTAGATAGAGCTCTAGGGGCTAGTGGAGTCAAGGGATATGGGGAGAAGGCAGGCACGGGTTATTGATTGGGGACGATCAGCCATGATCACAATGAATGGTGGTGCTGGCTTGAAGGGCCGAATGACCTCCTCCTGCACCTATTGTCCATGTTTCTACGCTGCTTCACCCGCTGAGTTTCTCCAGCATTCTTGTCTACCTTCGAATGTTTCCAGCATCTGCAGTTCTTTCTTAAGCATTTGCTATCACGCACACACACACTCTCTCTCCCAAATTTCTCTCACACTCACTAACTCCCTCACAATGACTTTCACAAGAAGGCTGTACCCCTCTCTCTCTCTCTCTCTCTCTCTCCACCCTTGTTCCCCAATACTCTCTCACACACGCACACACACGGACACACACGCACGCACACACACGGACATGCCGTGCATACAGAGGTGGTAGATGAAGTGGATACAGTAACAGAATCTAAAACAGAGGATGCTGCCCGACCCGCTCAGTTGCTCCAGCATTTTGTGTCTACCAGCAGAATTCAAAAGACACTTGTACGTAACAAAGAACTGCAGATGCTGGTTCAAATCGAAGGTTGACACAAAATGCTGGAGTAACTCAGCGGGTGAGGCAGCATCTCTGGAGAGAAGGAATGGGCGACGTTTCGGGTCGAAACCCTTCTTCAGACATTTGCTAAGGTGCATGCATGGAAGATGTTTTGAGGGGTATGGGACTAGCATAGAAACATAGAAACATAGAAATTAGGTGCAGGAGTAGGCCATTCGGCCCTTCGAGCCTGCACCGCCATTCAATATGATCATGGCTGATCATCCAACTCAGTATCCCGTACCTGCCTTCTCTCCATTCCCCCTGATCCCCTTAGCCACAAGGGCCACATCTAACACCCTCTTAAATATAGACAATGAACTGGCCTCAACTACCCTCTGTGGCAGAGATTTCCAGAGACCCACCACTCTCTGTGTGAAAAAAGTCCTTCTCATCTCGGTCCTAAAGGATTTCCCCCTTATCCTTAAGCTGTGACCCCTTGTCCTGGACCTCCCCAACATCGGGAACAATCTTCCTGCATCTAGCCTGTCCAACCCCTTAAGAATTTTGTAAGTTTCTATAAGATCCCCTCTCAATCTCCTAAATTCTAGAGAGTATAAACCGAGTCTATCCAGTCTTTCTTCATAAGACAGTCCTGCCATCCCTGGAATCAATCTGGTGAACCTTCTCTGCACTCCCTCTATGGCAATAATGTCCTTCCTTAGATTTGGAGACCAGAACTGTACGCAATACTCCAGGTGTGGTCTCACCAAGACCCTATACAACTGAAGTAGAACCTCCCTGCTCCTATACTCAAATCCTTTTGCTATTGTTACGGGTCCCAAGGTTGGGCACCGTAAAGCAGATAGATAACCTGTATAAAAGCAGGTGTGAGAAGGCAAATGAGATTTAAAAATTGTGTTATATTGTGGATTATTGTGTGAATGTTATTTGGACACTTAGGCAGTTTAAAAAAAGTTTATCTTTGCTTAAGAAATGGATAGATGTTTAGATCTACTCACTGAATTTTGTAATTAGCTACAATTAGATAACTAACTAATTATACGCTTTAATTTCAGGTCATCCAAGTAAGATTGTTTCATATTTGTTTCAGAATGCTTCAATCTACAATAACTGAAAATTTCATTCAGTTCTCTTAATTTTTAAGAAAGTTATGGGCTTTTAACGGTTGTAGATCACAGGGTTACACAAAAAGCTGGAGAAACTCAGCGGGTGCAGCAGCATCTAAGGAGCGAAGGAGATAGGCGACGTTTCAGGTCGAGACCCTTCTTCAGACCGTTTGTGTCAAGTCAATTGAAAGGCAATGGGGAACAAGATGCTAATTTCTGAGTATGAAAATGGCCATAACTTTCTTAATACTGAAGATATGAAAGTGAATTAGGTGTCAAATTAAACTTCTTTTTATGCTTTATCTCATGGGATAAATTGCAGACTTGATTTTTTAAATCTCAAACTTTTGTAACATTGCTATTATATGGGTGTCGTTTCCGGTCAGATTTAGGATGGGCACATGGATGTGCGGGGAATGGAGGGATATGCATCGCTTGCAGGCAGAGGAGATTAGCCCATCTTGGTATCATGACACAGACATTGAGGGCCAAAGGGCCTGTTGCTGTTCTATGTAACTATGTGAAGGTGGGTTCACTGATTTCATTCATACCCAGCCGTGCTCTGCATGGAAGATCTTGTCCTGTTATCCCAGGTATAATCTACCAGGAAACACCTTCCCCCTGTCAACCTCCTCCAAGGTCCTTTAAGACCTTAAAACAGTCGACTCACGACGACCATGGCCTGTCGATTGTTTTAATGTCTTAAAGGGCCTTGGACCTTGGGTGGCACGGTGGCGCAGCTGGTCGAGCCACTGCCTCACAGCGCCAGGGACCCAGGTTTGATCCTGACCTCCCTCGACATCTGTGTGACGTTTGCACGTTCTCCCCGTGACCCGCGTGGGTTTCCTCCGGGTGCTCCGGTTTCCCCCCACCCACATCCCAAAGACGTGCGGGCTTGTAGGTTAATTGACCCTAGTGTGTCGGGAGTGGATGAGAAAATGGGATAACATAGAACCAGTGTGCACGGGTGATGGATGGTCAGTGTGGACCTGATGGGCCGAAGGGCCTGTTTCAGTGCTGTATCTCTAAACTAAGCTCAAGAGTCAGGGAAAGGCCCTTCGGCCCATCAAGGACATTCTGACCTTTTTGCCCATCTACATCTAAACCCACGAAAAGTGAAAGGAAGTGATGACGGAGGCTCCACGGGTTGAATCTGAACCATTTAATATCCTTCTGTGTAGTTGTATAATGTGACTGCTAGCAGCACAGTGCCCCCCACCAACGGTCGGGAACTTGGTTGTCAGACGCCCTCCCTGCCAGGATGTTCTTCCTCTTCAACTGCAAAGAAAAGAAAAGGACCCGTCAAAGATTCACGCAGTCACACGGTACTTTTCCCAATCGGGCTGAAGGTACAGAAGTGCGAAAACGCGCACCTCCAGGCTGGGCGATCGCTTCGCCCAACACCCCCGCTCGGTTCGCATTCACCAACCCGATCTCCCGGTGGCTCAGCACTTCAACTCCCCCCTCCCATTCCGAATCCGACCTTTCTGTCCTGGGCCTCCTCCATGGCCAGAGTGAGTCCCACCGCAAATTGGAGGAGCAGCACCTCATATTTTGCTTGGGTAGTTTACACCCCAGCGGTATGAACGTTGACTTCTCCAATTTCAGGTAGTCCCTGCTTTCTCCCTCCTTCCCCTCCCATTCCCAGCTCTCCCACAGCCCGCTGTCTCCCGCCTCTTCCTTTCTTAGCCTCGCCCCCCTCATCCCCACATCAGTCTGAAGAAGGGTCTCGACCCGAAACGTCACCTATTCCTTCGCTCCATAGATGCTGCCTCACCCGCTGAGTTTCTCCAGCATTTTTGTCTACCCCCAGTTTCAGGGACAGTTTCTTCTTAGTAACTGAATCGTTCTATCACCAACCAGAGAGCAATGCTGACCTCCCATTTACCTCATTGAAGACCCATGGACTAACTTTGAATGTGATTTGGTTGGCTTTATCTTGCACTAAACACTATTCCCTTCTCATTCTTCGGTACACTGTGAATAGCTCGATTGCAATCATCTATTGTCTTTCCGCTGACTGGTTAGCACGCAATAAAAACATTTCACTGTACCTTGGTACACGTGACTATCTACTAAACGAAACAACAACAAAATCACGCGAGCAAGGCACTTGGCCCAACTCATCGACGCCAACCGAGATGTCCCAGGAGTAGACACAAAACGCTGGAGTAACTCTGCGGGGCAGGCACCGTCTCTGGAGAGAAGGAATGGGCGATGTTTTGCGTCGAGACTCTCCTTCCTGACCCGAAACGTCACCCATTCCTTCTCTCCAGAGATGCTGCCTGCCCTGCCGAGTTACTCCAACATTGGGTGTCTATTTTCTGTGTATACCAGCAAATAAGGTCATAAGGACTAGGAGCAGAATTAGGCCATTCGGCCCATCAGGTCTACACTGCCATTCAATCATGGCTGATCTATCCCTCCCTCCTCACCCCTTTATCCTGCCTTGTCCCCATAACCCCTGACAATAGACAATAGGTGCACGAGTAGGCCATTGGGCTCTTAGAGCCAGCACCGCCATTCAATATGATCATGGCTGATCATCCCCAATCAGTACCCCATTCCTGCCTTCTCCCCATATCCCCTGACTCCGCTATTTTTAAGAGCCCTATCTAGCTATGAGCCCTATGAGAACCTGCCTCCACAAACTCACCACTCTCTGTGAGAAAAAGTGTTTCCTCGTCTCTGTTCTAAATGGCTTACCCCTTATGCTTAAACTGTGGACCCTGGTTCTGGACTCCCCCAACATCGGGAACATGTTTCCTGCCTCTAGCGTGTCCAAACCCTTAACAATCTTATATGTTTCAATGAGATTCCCTCTCATCCTTTTAAACTCCAGAGTGTACAAGCCCAGCTGCTCCATTCTCTCAGCATATGACAGTCCCACCATTCCGGGAATTAACCTTGTAAACCTACGCTGCACTCCCTCAATAGCAAGATTGTCCTTCCTCAAATTAGGGGACCAAAACTGCACACAATACTCCAGGTGTGGTCTCACTAGGGCTCTGTACAACTGCAGAAGGACCTCTTTGCTCCTATATTCGATTCCTCTTGTTATAAAGGCCAACATGCCATTCGCTTTCTTCACTGCCTGCTGTACCTGCATGATTACTTTCATAGACTGATGTACACGGACAAGGACCCCCAGATCCCGTTGTACTTCCCCTTTTCCCAACTTGACGCTATTTAGATAATAATCTGCTTTCCTGTTTTTGCTACCAAAGTGGATAACCTCACATTTATCTGCCATTAAACTGCATCTGCCATGCATCTGCCCACTCCCCCAACCTGTCCAAGTCACCCTGCATTCTCATAGCATCCTCCTCACAGTTCACACTGCCACCCAGCTTTGTGTCATCTGCAAATTTGCTAATGTTACTTTGAATCCCTTCCTCCAAATCATTGATGTATATTGTAAATAGCTGCGGTCCCAGCACCGAGCCTTGCGGTACCCCACTAGCCACTGCCTGTCATTCTGAAAGGGACCCGTTAATCCCTACTCTTTGTATCCTGTCTGCCAACCACTTCTCTATCCATGTCAGCCCTCTACCCCGAATACCGTGTGCCCTAATTTTGCCCACTAATCTCCTACGTGGGACCTTACCAAATGCTTTCTGAAAGTCCAGGTACACTACATCCACTGGTTCTCCCTTGTCCATTTTCCTAGATACATCCTCAAAAAATTCCAGAAGATTAGTCAAGCATCATTTCGCCTTCGTAAATCCATGCTGACTCGGACCGATCCTGTTACTGCTATCCAAATGTGTGGCTATCTCATCTTTTATAATTGACCAGCATCTTCCCCACCACCGATGTCAGGCTAACTGGTCGATAATTAATTCCCTGTTTTCTCTCTCCCGCCTTTCTTAAAAAGTGGGATAACATTAGCTACCCTCCAATCCCCAGGAACTGATCCTGAATCTATAGAACATTGGAGAATGATTACCAATTGGTCCACAATTTCTAGAGCCACTTCCTTAAGTACCCTGGGATGCAGACCATCAGGCCCTGGGGATTTATCAGCCTTCAGTCCCATCAGTCTACCCAACACCATTTCCTGCCTAATGTCAATTTCCTCCAGTTCCTCCGTCACCTTAGGTCCTCTGGCCACCAGGGAGATTGTTTGTGTCTTCCTTAGTGAAGACGGATTCAAAGTCCCTATTCAACTCATCAGCCATTTTTCTTGTTCTCCATAATGAATTCACCTGTTTCAGTCTTCAAGAGTCCAACTTTGGTCTTAACTGATTTTTTAGACACCCGTACTAATCAAGAATCTATCTATCTCTGCCTTAGAAATATCCATTGACTTGGCCTCCACAGCCAAGATGCCAGATCTTCGTAGGCCCCCTTCAGTCGTGGCTGACCATGGTGTCTCCAGGGTTGGAGGACGCCTGTGCGTGAGTTTGTTTAACGTGGGGAGACTGGTGCACAGACGGCCACCCCACGGTCCTTGACAGATCTGGGTCAGGATCCAATGGCATGGAGTCCAAGACGACCGGAGACCCTTTTCTGCTGCAGCCTTCATCCGCCTTCCCAGACGTTGTGACGCTCCACTAAGGTCAGCCATCGTCCTCCGCCTGTTCCACCGTTGACGTCTTGGTTGGATCGCTCTTTGTCAGGGACCTCCCCCTCGACCTTACCGCCATGGGTGGCCCTGCCAGGAGCGTAGCTCCAGACGGCATCGCTCTCAGAATCTCAGGTCCACACAAGCTTCTCCACCACGACAAGGTGACAATCCAGATCTAGACAATAGATAATAGATAATGGGTGCAGGAGTAGGCCATTCGGCCCATCAAGCCAGCACTATGCTGGACCATTCTGCCCCCACCCCGCGTACCTTTCCAGCATGTTTGCCTTGAGGAGATGGGGGGAGTGAGTTGCCACCATCTGTAATAACTGGACCAGCTGCTTTTTCTTTGCCGCTGTGTCTTTCGAGAGCTCTGGAGAGGTTGGAGTGTCCCTCGCCCTTCGCTCTCTCTGGATCTTGGTGTGGAGCGGGTCTGGTACAGGCTCAGCTTCTGCAAGACAATGCTTTACTTTAGTATTTTTCTTTAGATAAGAGCTAAAGAGCATGGAAACAGGCGTTTCGGCCCACTGGGCCCACGCTGACCAGTGATCAGCGGCCAGTACAGTTGCACGATCCTACACACTGGGGAAAAGTTATGGGCCTGTCCCACTCACACGGTTTTTTTCAGCAACTGCCGGCACCCGTCATTGGATGATCAGCCATGATCACATGGAATGGCGGTGCAGGCTCAAAGGGCCGAATGGCCTACTCCTGCACCTATTTTCTATGTTTCTATAGTCGCAGCAGGTCTCCGAGAATTTTCAACATGTTGAAAATCCAGCAGCGACCAGAACAAGGTTCGACTCTTTGGGCGACTACTCACCACCTGATACAGGCTTTGCCCCGTGACATGTTGCCAGGGTGTTGCCAGTATGGTCGTGAGTCGTCTCCTCAGTCGTCCAAAGAGTCGTAGCGTCTTTCTGGTCGCCGCTGAATTTTTAACATGTTGAAAATTTTCGGCGACCTATGACAGGTGCCGACAGTCGGCGAAAAAGTCGCGTAAGTGGGACAGGCCCATTCGAATTTTTTACCAAAGTCAATCAACCTACAAACCTGAAAGTCTTTGGAGTGTGGGATGAAACCAGAGCACCCGGAGAAAACCCACACGGTCACAGGGAGAACGTACAAACATTGTACAAAATAAGTCTTGCGGTCTGATCCCCAAACCAAACTACACACTGAATCTTTCTCTACCGTTTGTACTTGAGTTTGGCTTGATTATGCATAGTATTATTTGATTTTCGTGGATAGTTGTTTTGTACTGTAGCTGGGTACAAGTGACAAGTACAAGTGAAGGGTCTTGACCTGAAACGTCACCCTTTCCTTCTCTATCCAGAGATGCTGCTGAAAAGCTTAAATGCTTTCAAATATATAAAAGATACATAATGGAATATTTGACTAGGTTGTAGCTTATATTTCATCTCAAGCAGGCCTTCTCCAGTGATAAGAGAAAGAGAGACAAGCCCGGGATTGCCTCAGATTGATGTATATTGAGACAATGACCGGTGCCATTGAAATGTGTCTACCAATTGATAAGAGAGACAAGCGATGTGTATTGACTGAATCTTGTGCCCATGCCGAATAGCTTTGAAATGTGATTAAGTGATGTGACCATGGCAAACATCTTTGGAATGTGATTAAGTGACACACAGTATAAAAACACCATGCAAAACTTTGTTCATTGAAGTGGTGGCGCGGGAAGGTCAAGTGTCTGTTGCTTACTTGACTGGTGTATCCCCGTCACTTCCGCCGGCTGATGAACAGTAAAGCTTGAGTTGGTTTACCTAACGTTTTTGTGAGTTGTCTGTTTATTAAGTATTGAACCTTATCACTGCCTGTCCCACTGAGTTACTCCAGCATTTTGTGTCTAGCTTCACAATAATAAACCTGCAGGCAGCAGCAGTGGCGGAGGGCAGGGATTGAACTGGGGACCCTGGAGGTGTGAGGACAGCAGCTTTACCCGCTGCGCCACCATAGATGTGGGGCATCCACAGCGCTGGGCGCCGGGTGATAAAGGTACCTGAAAGGGGATGCCGCTTGGTGGACACATGGTGGGACGTTCGCTTTCTCCGGTGGGCTCTGTCATGCGGGAGGACAGAGGACTTCGGCCTGTCGGGCAGCTGCTGCCCCAGCTTCATGCTGAGCTGCACCAGGTGCTCCTTGATCAGTGCGTACTCCGCATGCGCGGGGTGCCGGTTGTGACGCCGTCGGCACGGCTGCGCATGCGGAGAGCCACCTGGACTGGCGTCAGCACCGTGTGGCGGGGGGGCAGCCCCGTTCTCCTCCGCGCTGGCCCGCGGGTGGTCGGCGCCATGCTTCCGCCGCTGCTCCCTCTCTACGCGCGTCACTCGATACCCAGAATGCCGCTGCTGGAGGCCATGTTGTTGGTCCCTCTCTTCACATTGAGGCTGACAGGCGGCATGGGGTTTTTGTAGGCCATCTTGTTGGTCCTTCTCTCCACACTGAGGGGCTGCGTGACGCTGTTGGCGGCCATCTTGTTGGTCCTTCTCACCACACTGAGGGGCTGCTTGACGCTGTTGGTGGCCATCTTGTTGGTCCTTCCCTCCGCACTGAGGGGCTGCTTGACGCTGTTGGCGGCCATCTTGTTGGTCCTTCTCACCGCACTGAGGGGCTGCTTGACGCTGTTGGTGGCCATCTTGTTGGTCCTTCCCTCCGCACTGAGGGGCTGCTTGACGCTGTTGACGGACATCTTGTTGGTCCTTCTCTCCGCACTGAGGGGCTGCATGATGCTGTTGGCGGCCATCTTGCTGGTCCTTCTCTCCGCACTGAGGGGCTACCCGACGCTGTTGACGGCCGTCTTGTTGGTCCTTCTCTCCACACTGAGGGGCTGCGTGACGCTGTTGGCGGCCATCTTGTTGGTCCCTCTCTCTGCGCTGTGGTTGAGAGATGGCATGATGGTGTTGTCGGCCATCTAGTTGGTCCCACTCTCTGCTTTGAGACTGAGGGGCAGCATGACGCTGGCGGCCATCTTGTTGGTCCCTCTCCCCGCATTGATACTGTCGGGCAGCGTGGGTCTTTTGGAGGCCATCTTGTTGGTCCCTTTCATCACACTGTGGCTGACGGGCAACTTGACGCTGGCGGCCATCTTGTTGGTACTTCTCCTCGCACTGTGGCTGATGGGCGGTGTGGTGCTGTTGGCGACCATCTTGTTGGTCCCTCTCTCCATACTGTGGCTGAGGGGCATCGTGACGGTGTTGGCGGCCATCTTGTTGGTCTCTTTCCCCACACTGTGGCTGAGGGGCGGTGTGGTGCTGTTGGTGGCCATCTTGTTGGTCCCTCTCCCCGCCCTGTGGCTGAGGGGTGGTGTGGTGCTGTTGACGGCCATCTTGTTGGTCCCTCTCCCCGCCCTGTGGCTGAGGGGAGGCATGGTGCTGTTGACGGCCATCTCGTTGGACCCTCTCCCCACACTGTGGCTGAGGGACATTGTGGCGCTGTTGGCGGCCATCTTGTTTGTCCCTCTCCCCGCCCTGTAGCTGAGGGGGGGTGTGACAATCTTGGCGGCAGCCATCTTGTTGGAACCATTGTCTGCTATGAGACTGAGGTGCAGCGTGGTGCTTTCGGCGGCCATCTTGTTGGTCCCTGTCCCCGCACTCGGGCTGAGGGACGGCGTGTTGTCGTTGGCGGCCATCTTGTTGTTCCCATTCCCCGCATTGGGTCTGCGGGGCAGCGTGGCGCTTTTGGCGGCCATCTTGTTGGTCCCTATCGCCGCCCTCCTGCCGTTGCCAGGCCTGGGCCTGCGGCTGCCGGTCTCCGCACGCCCGCCGGTCGAGCCACGGGCTCCGGTCCGACTTCTCCCGCGGCGCAGCCTCGTCCTCCTCCTCCGCCACCACCACTGTCGGCAGCTGCTCGGAGCGGGCATTCTGTGAGGGAGAAACGACAAGTAAATGAATGTGAACCTGACGTAATGGAGGTGAACAAATTCAAAGTAAACATCTCCCCTTCATGTTCAAAAATAAAGTCACAGACTTGTGTTGTCTGAGATAAAATGTCTATGGAATGGACAAAACTGGAGATGTGTGACTAAATCTGAGGTAAATATCCCTTTAACACACAGTCCTTATGCGCTCAGTTCATTATCCTTTTACCACAGAGACATCATATCTGCGACTCTACTTCCAATATAAATAGTAAGATTAAATGAGAACTTACCAGTTTGAAGTTTGATCTTTATTTTATGAGGAGTTACGATGAGGGATTACGTGAAGACCCCGCCAGCACGCATGCGCGACATTCTTCAAAGCAGCGGTGTGGAATCACAGATACCAGAGTATGCAAACATAGTAAGATAAGAGAGAACTTATATACCAGTTGAACTTTATAATAGAGGGTTTGGGAGCGGAGGGCACGTAATCCCACATCGTAACTCCTCATAAAATAAAGATCAAACTTCAAACTGGTAAGTTCTCATTTAATCTTAAGGGCCTGTCCCACCAGCATGCAACTCTATGCGATGATCGCGATCAAACCGGCAGCGGGGGCCGCGTGCAGGTCGGGTGATCCCCTGTACAGGGCCGTTCCCACCAGCATGCGCCTGCATGCGGCAAGCGCAACCAAACTGGCAGTAGGGGCCGCGCGGAGGTTGGGTGAGTGGTGCAACGCGGCGCAAAGTGAGGCGAACTTTGAAGTTAAGTTCACCAGGACAGAGAGGGGCACACAGAGAGGGGCACCGAGGCACACACACACACAGGGCCACGGAGCCACACACATAGAGGGTCACGGAGGCACCTACCGAGAGGGTCACGGAGGCACGATGTCGGGGCGTTGTGTAAATGTCGAGGCGACTGCGAGCCGCCAAGCCGTTGCCGCGCGGGATTTTTGGACATAGTCGGTTTTTCGGAGCCCCGCACGGTGTCGGGACGAACTCGGGACGAACTCCGCACAATTCTGCACGGCTCCGGCGATCGAAGTGGGACCGGCCCCGCGACGCCGGACGGCTCAAGCGACCACGTTAGGTCGCGCTAATCGCATAGAGTTGCATGCTGGTGGGACTGGCCCTTTACTATTTTACTTTGGAGTCACGTGAGTGACTACGTGAAGATTTCAAAGCTCTGTGATTTCATGCCCTGGAACGAGTCCATGCTCACACACTGCCATGCTAGGAAAGGAGGATGAACGTATTTCAGACATGACACTGTGCTGAAAAACAAAGGGCGGGCACACGACGTCATGGGCAGAGGGAGTGTCCTGGTACATAAGCTCTCTCACCACGAGACCCACCAGGAGTTTACCGGTAGCTGAGCCCGAGGGAACAACCTCGCTCAGCTACAACAACCCTACATATAGTTAGCGCACCCACTATATGTGTGACAACAGAATAAAGAACCACTTGCACCAACCTGATGTCTATTCTTTATTCGCCACGTATGGTGCCGCTAGATTGGTGACCCCCGACTGTCCAAATTTAAATTGGGTCTCACCTGAAGACGCAGCCTCGGGAGACCTGATGTCTGCAGCCGGCTGCCCAGCCCTGCAGAACTACGCTGCCGCCAACCAGGCCCTGCAGTGAGGTATGTCGCCCCTTCCTCACCTGCTGCTGCTCACCGGAGCTGAGAAGCCACGGCTACCGCCGCTCTCCCGCTCCCGGCAACGGGGCAGGCCCCGCTTCCAGCCCGCACACCGCTCCAGGCCTTGCGTGACGGCCGCCGAGCTCCTCTGCATGACATGCCAGGAGCCGACCACCGGAGCGGAGAGGTTCTAGCAGCCGCCGCTGCCCCACCAGCTGCTGCAGGAGCTGCGAGCATAGCAGCCTCCTGCCCACGGCAACCCCGACACACGTCTCCAGGCCCCAGCACCGCTCCAGGCCTCACCGCGTCTCCAGGCCCTGCCCAGCACCGCTCCAGGCCTCACCGCGTCTCCAGGCCTCAGCACCGTTCCAGGCCTCACCGCGTCTCCAGGCCCCAGCACCGCTCCAGGCCCCAGCACCGCTCCAGGCCTCACCGCGTCTCCAGGCCCCAGCACCGCTCCAGGCCTCACCGCGTCTCCAGGCCCTGCACCGGACCCGGCACAGCAACAGGCCTCGCCACGGCTCCACGTCCGGCCCTGCACCACGCCTGGCCCCGCCGACCGCTGCACCTGAAAAAGTGGGCTTACCTGAGGCGGCCGCCGAAGCCGCCCTTCAGCTCCTCGCCGGCCTCCAGTCACCAGGTGATTCCTCTTCACCCGGCCGGCAAAATGGCCGCCGCGCCATCTTGAAACGGGCGGTTTCCGACTACAAACATGGCCGCCGCCGGCCGGAAGTGCACTACGAACTTACCTGGCCGCCGTCTACAGCGCCACCTTCTGGCCGGATGCCGTCCCTGCAGCTTCACTGCCAGCAACAGCGCCACCATCAGTTCGGCTGCTGTCACTGCAGTCTCACCGTCATCCACAGCGCCGCCTTCCAGCCGGATGCCGTCCCTGCAGCTTCACTGCCAGCAACAGCGCCACCGTCAGTTCGGCTGCTGTCACTGCAACCTCACCGTCATCCACAGCGCCACCTTCCGGCCGGATGCCGTCACTGCAGCCTCACCACTGTCCACAGCGCCACCTTCCAGCTGGACGTTGTGGCTGCACGATGAACACTGGACAATTTGAATTTTAGACACTGAACACTAATTATTATTATATATTTTTTTCTAACTGATTTTTTTTGTGTGCACTGCAATTAGTTTGTATATTGTATTTGGTTTTCCCCCCATCGTTTTTGGGGGCCGAGTGTCACAGGACACTCTCCCTTAGCTGGTCAAGGAGATGCAACCGTGTCTCTTCAGTCTCGTCGCACCCCTCGGTACATCGGGATCGCCCACGCAGAGCGTCAACTGCGCCCGTGGAGCCCTCCGTCCCGACCCACGTCCGGGGTGTCCCAGACCTACATGCAGGAGCCTCCCTTGACCAAGCTATACCTTCCTCCTGTTCTGGGGGGGGTCCTGTGGCGTCAGCATAAACATAGGCCACTTAAGCTCGAACCCTCGTCAGGAGAGGGCGGGCACACGACGTCATGGGCAGAGGGAGTGTCCTGGTACATAAGCTCTCTCACCACGAGACCCACCAGGAGTTTACCGGTAGCTGAGCCCGAGGGAACAACCTCGCTCAGCTACAACAACCCTACATATAGTTAGCGCACCCACTATATGTGTGACAACAGAATAAAGAACCACTTGCACCAACCTGATGTCTATTCTTTATTCGCCACGTATGGTGCCGCTACAAAGGTATTTATTCATACCTAAAATAATATGCCCCACATTGGGTAAATTATGTAACAGAACTTAACATTTTTCCTGCAAACGTCGAGAGAGAGGCCACAAATTTATTATAGAAGCGCTAAAAAGTCCGTTCATTGCTCCAACCCACTGTGGCAGGATGTGGTCCATAGGAACTTTCATCATCTTAGCCGCCGATGTGGATGCAGCCCTGGTGGAGTGAGATTTGAAAACATTAGTGTCCACCCCCGCTGCACCCTATACCACCCTTAACCAGCTGGAGATGGTTTGCACTGTGACCTTATGGTGAGGGCGTTTGTGGCCCTCTCCGTGCCCCTAAGACTCTTGGTGACCTCTATATATCGTAAAATATATGTCACAATGCAGAGCCGACTGTCTGCAGGATAGGCCAGAAATTCTAATTTTTGGCCAGGGGAGCCGGGTCGATCTTGTTTGAGTAACCCCTGTATCAGAAAGGTTATCTTGCCATTGGTTATTTACATGGCGTCCACACTTAGCTTATGTAAGGACTGGACCCGTTGTGCTGTTACAAGTGCCATTAACATAACCATTTTATCTGTTAGTTTGTCCAGAGTGAGCCCCGATATAGGTGTCCATCCTCGAAGCATAGTTAATACTATGCCTATGTCCCATGTATTGGTGTATCTGGGCCTGGGGGGATTAGAGTTAAATATACCCCAGTGGGTGTGATCCTACAGCCAGGTGATCACTCCCTCGGCCCAGGTAATTAGATAAGGCACTCCGGGCACAATTAATGGCACTGTAACTCAATCCTTCATCGAAATGAAGGGTGGCCAGAAACTCCAGCACTTCAGTGATAGTGGCTGAGTCGTATGAAGTGTTCGTCCTGGTGCAGAACACTTCCCATTTTCTGACATATGTCAGGTACTGTTTTCTGGTGGACTCCCTGCACGACGCTGAGATGGCATTGATCCTACTGTTGGAGAGTCCGTAGTCCAGAAATGGCCTGTTCAGAATCTGCAAACCAACAGGTTCATTCGGTCATGGCATGGGTGACTATCCCCTGTCACAGGGTGTACCAAAAGGCTCGGCCATTTGTTGATCCGAATGCAGGGTTCTGAGGCCATCTTTAGTACTGCTGGGAACCATGGTTGGGTAGGCCAGTCGGGAACAACCAAAATACCCGTTGCGGAGTCTTGTTTAATTTTTTGTAAGACCCGACTGATGAGGCAGAAGGGGGGAAATGCACAGCAGAACAAATCCCCCCAATGTAGCGAGAAAGCATCCATCGCTACTGCCCCTGGGTCTGGTTCCCAAGCAACATATTTTGGTAGTTGGTGATTTAGCCTGGATGCAAAAAGGTCGATATCTGGTGTCCCATACCGTTCTATAATATCTGTAAACACTTTCCGATCTAACATCCATTCAATGTTGTCGTTGAATTTACGTGACCTGGTGTCCGCCACCGTATTTAGCTTACCTGGAAGGTAAGTGGCTGAGATCCAAATCTCTCTATCCAGGCACCAGTGCCAGATATTATTAGCCAATTCATCACATGATATCGACTTTATTCCACCCATATGATTAATATAGGCCACCACTGTGGTATTGTCAATTTGTAACCGTACATGCAACTGGTGCATATCTGAGCAGTAGGCCCTGAGTCCATGAAATGCTCCCAGCATTTCTAAATAATTAATCCCTAGTGCTTTGAACAGGGTTAATTCTTGTGCACTCCATCTGCCACCACAACTTGTGGTGGTATTAGTTGCTCCCCAACCTTCAGCACTGGCATCAGTCTGTAATGTAACCGAGGGATTCATGATAGTGATGGGGTTAGAACAATGCTGAGCATTTTCTATCCACCAATTTAATTCTAATTTAGCTTTCCCTGGTAGTTTCATAGGCCTATCGAAATGGCCTGCATGATTTTTGAGAGCTAGAATTTTTGCTCTTTTCAGGTTTTGGTAATGGAGTGGTCCAAATTGTGCTGCTGGAAATGCAGCCACTAGTTTCCCAATCACTCTGGCTACTTGCCAAATGGATGGTTTTCTGATGCCAGTGAGGCTTTTACATGCTTCCATCAAGTCTGTCACTTTCTTTGGTGGCAAGGTGATAGACATTTGAACAGAGTCGATAGTGAACCCCAAATAATCCATGGTAGTGGAAGGTTTCAATTTTGATTTATCTGGATGTATGATATATCCCAGCTTTTGAAAAAGATGTTTTGTGGCTGATACTGCCAATGTACCCATCTCCAATTTCTCACCTATAATGAGAATATCATCAAAGTAAGCCATGACAATATGGTTATGTTCCCTTAAGTATGCTAAAGCTGGTTTTAACAATTTTGTAAACAGCCTGGGTGCCGGACAACCCATTGGGTAAGGCCTTATACTGCCAAAGCTGTCCCATCCAGACAAATTTTAGGTATTTACGATGATCCTTGTGTATTGGGACTGAATAGTATGCATCCTTTAGATCGATGCAAGCCATGAAGTACCTATCAGAAATTAGCTGTTTGGCTGTGACAAACGTGTCCATTTTAAAATGGGCATACTGAACGGAAGTATTTAGTTCGGTCAAATCTATAATGATGCGGCATCCGCCATCTTTTTTGTTTTTTGTAAATATATTTGATACGAACTCTTGAGATTCTCTGATTGTCTTCTCAATTACCCCTTTATTGTTTAGTCTTAACAGTTCAGCATGGCCTGCTGTTCTCTCTTTTTGTGAAAATATGAACTTTCGGCTGGGCGTATGCTGAACTGGGATGGGGAGTTTGTATACAAATTCAATTTTGTAACCCTGAATACTTCCGAGTATGTAAGGATCAGAGGTAAAAGTGCTCCACACATGATGAAACAAGTGCAACCGTCCACCAACCCGTGATGAGTCTAGGCATGCAATGTTTTTGAGGCAACCAGACCCACCTACCTCCATGGTTACCGTCGGTGCTGCGTTGGTTGTCTCTGCCCTTGTTTCTTCTGTTGCTGTGTTGCTGCATTGTGGGGTTGGCGCATTTTCCAAGAAGGCCGGGCTGGGCCATGGTCTAAAAAAGACCGCTGTGCAGGTGGGCCGGCCTTCGAGCTTTCACCACCAGATGGTCTTTCATTGTAACGATGTCTGGTGGGTGGGTAGGGGTGCTGCCACCGCTGATAATGGGTTTTTGAGGTGTTTGGCACCTTGATCAGGCCTATCGCCTTGGCCTCCTCATCCAGGTCTTTCACCTGCTTCGGGAGGTTGTCCCCAAACAGCAAAGTTGGTGGCTGTGTGCTGCTAGTCCTGCATAATCCCGCAAATTTGGGATTAAGTGCAGGCTTGATGATGCTCTTCCTGTAGCTGTTTATCTCAAATTGAGTATTACACAGGAGTGCTGGAGCATCTTGTAGCTCTTCAGGCATCTCAACCCCATCAGCTGTTCTGGTTACTGCTGTAATCCCAGCAGCCAGCAGTTTAAGGATTCTCTGGAGTTTCACCTCCTGACTCCTTATAGTTGGGCTCATGTTGCCCCAGATGGGGTTGTTGACTGCAGGCACATTTAGAGAAATGCAGTTCTCTGGAGCAAGGTATTTCTCTGCCGTGTTGTTGACGGCTTGTTCCTGCAGCTGGTTGGTAGCCATGTAATTAATACTGGCTGCCAGCTTAGGATGTATGGGCAGTCCTTTCTGGGTTGGCACAGCATGTTTATTAACCATGCCCAACAACTCTTCTGGCACCCCTGACACAGATAACTCTTCAGCCATTGCCCCTTTTTCAGGGTCAGCCCAGCTCTGACCCCTAATGCTCCCCTGCGAAGAGGGTGAGACATTTGGCAGTCCTTGATAGGATACTGCTGTGGGTCTGCGAAGAGACCCACCGTGACTCTGCCCCTGCCTAAGCAGGTCACGCTGGAGCAACTGCTCCACCATCTGCTCCATGCGGGAAAGACGCGCGCCGTCGCTATCTGTTAACGGGGTGTCCTCAGGTCCGGACCCAGCCGAGTCAACGTACGTGTCCGACTTCCGGGTGGTTTTGCCGCCGGACCGCGGCGCACCTGCGGTCCATTGCGGTGAGAAGTCGGGAGCTGCTGGCAGCACCTGCAGCTCTGGAGAGACGGCACGCTGCTGGCTGCTTTCCACAGCAGCGATTTTTGCCGCTGCTCTCCTGGATTTTCTCGACTCCATGGTGCTTTTTCCCGTTGCTGAAACACAAAGAACACCGAGTCGCCACGCTCACCAGAATGGTAAGACTTACCTTCGGTAGGTTTTTTAAACTTACGCTGGAGGAGCGGCGCTCCTGCCGACTGTAGCTTCCGCAATGCGTTCGACGATATGTCGCGCGTGCGTGCTGGCGGGGTCTTCACATGGTCACTCAGGTGACTCCGAAGTAAAATATCCCTTTAATACTTGGAACGAGAGTCACGGATACATCCTTAAGTTATCCAAGGTAAATATCCCCCTAACATGTCTGAGATAAATGTCCATTTTACAATAGACAATAGACAATAGGTGTAGGAGTAGGCCATCCGGCCCTTCGAGCCAGCACCGCCATTCATTGTAATCATGGCTGATCATCCACAATCAGTACCCCATTCCTGCCTTCTCCCCATATCCCCTGACTCCGCTATCTTTAAGAGCCCTATCTAGCTCTCTCTTGAAAGCATCCAGAGAACCAGCCTCCACCGCCCTCTGAGGCAGAGAATTCCATTTTACACACAGACTGAAGATCTCTGAGGTAAATATACCTCTCACTCATCCTTATGTGGTCAGTTAAATATCCATTTAACACACGAATTATGATATCTGAGACTGCATCTCCAAGATTAATATTCCCTTAACATTTAGTGATAGAGTCACGGAGACATCCTTATGTGTCCAAAGTAAGTATCCCTTTAACATACGGACATCAAATCTGTGACAATCTCTACATCTCCACTCAACCTCTATAAATGTAGCAGTCACAAGTGACAGGGCAAGAATTCAGCCGATCAAGTCTACCCCGCCATCCAATCATGGCTGATCTATCTCTCCCTCCGAACCCCATTCTCCTGCCTTCTCCCCATAACCCCTGACACCCGCACTAATCAAGAATCTATCTATCTCTGCCTTAAAAATACCCACTGACTTGGCATCCAGATTCACCACCCTCTGACTAAAGACATTTCTCCTCATCTCCTTCCATCATTCTTGTAAACTTCCTCTGGACCCTCTCCAGAGCCAGCACATCCTTCCTTAGATACGGGGCCCAAAATTGCTCACAATATTCCAGATGTGGCCTGACCAGCGCCTTATAGAGCCTCAGCATTACATCCCTGTTTTTGAATACAAGCCCTTGTGAAATAAATGCCAGCATTGAGTTTGCTTTCATTACTACCGATTTGATTTGCAGATTAAAGGGCCTGTCCCACCAGCATGCAACTCTATGCGATGAGCGCGACCTAATGTGGTCCGGCGTCGCGGGGCCGGTCCCACTTAGATCGCCGGAGCCGTGCGGAATTGTGCGGAGTTCGTCCCGACATCGCGCGGGACTCCGAAAAACTGACTATGTTCAAAAATTCCGCGCGGCAACGGCTTGACGGCTTGCAGTCGCCTCGACGCATTGCACACCGCCTCGACGTCGTGCCTCCACGACCCTCTCTGTGTATGGCTCCGTGTCCCTCTGTGTGTGTGGCTCCGTGGCCCTGTGTGTGTGTGTGTGTGCCTCTGTGCCCCTCTCTGTGTGCCCCCTCTCTTTCCTGGCAAACTTACCTTTAAGACTTCGCTCCAAGTTCGCCTCACTTTGCGCCGCGTTGCGCCACTTACCCGACCTCCACGCAGCCCCCGCTTCTAGTTTGATCGCGCTCATCGCATGGAGTTGGATGCTGGTAGGACAGGCCCTTAACGTTTTGGAAATCCTGCACCAGCACTCACTCCCAAGTCCCTTTGCGCCTCTGATTTCTGGATTCTCTCCCCATTTAGAAAACAGTCTACGCCTCTATTCCTGCCACCAAGACGCACGACTCCACACTTTGCTCCACTATATTCCATCTGCCACTTCTCTGTCCACTCTCCCAACCTTGTGCAGAGTCCCTGCTCTCTCTACACTGCCCGCCCCTCCACCGATTGCCGTATCACCCGCCAACTTGGCCACAAAGCCTTCAATCCCCCTCGTCCAAATCATTAATATACAACGTGAAGAGTCGCGGCCCCAGCACCGACCCCTGCGGAACTCCGATAGTCACTGGCAGCCAACCCGGTAAAAGCCCTCTTTAAGTCAAGTCAACTTATTTGTCACATCCACATACAAGATGTACAGTGAAATGAAAGTGGCAATGCCTGCAGGATTGTGCAAAAACAACAGAACAACAGAACAGAACAGAACCAGTATTTACATTTTTTTTTAAAGACACAACAGTAATTACGCCCCGGTGAGATTAGAGTTTACAGTCCTGATGGCTTGTGGGAAGAACCTCCATCTCATCCTCTCTGTTTTTACAGCACAACAGCGGAGGTGCTTGCCTGACCATAGCAGCTGGAACAATCCGTTGCTGGGGTGGTGGGGGTCCTTGATGATCTTGTTGGCTCTGAATCTGCATCTCCTGGTGTATAGGTCCTGCAGGGGGGGGAGTGTAGTTCCCATGGTGCGTTCGGTCGAACGCACTACTCTCTGCAGAGCCTTCCTGTCCTGGGAAGCGCTGTTGCCAAACCAGATCGAGATGTTTCTGGACAAGATGCTTTCTACTGTACCAGAGTAGAAGGATTGAAAGATCCTAAGAGAGACTCTTAATTTCCTCAGCTGCCTGAGGTGGTAAAGGCGCTGCCTTACCTTACTCACCAGTGTGTGTTGTCCATGTCAGATCCTCTGTGATGTGGACTACCAGATATTTGAAGCAGTTCACCCTATCCACAGTGGTTCCATTCATCTCCACTGGCGGAAGCCGATTAGGAAAAGGGGAGATGCAGCGCGACCTGGGTGTCATGGTACACCAGTCATTGAAAGTAGGCATGCAGGTGCAGCAGGCAGTGAAGAAAGCGAATGGTATGTTAGCTTTCATAGCAAAAGGATTTCAGTATAGGAGCAGGGAGGTTCTACTTCAGTTGTATAGGGTCTTGGTGAGACCGCACCTGGAGTATTGCGTACAGTTCTGGTCTCCAAATCTGAGGAAGGATATTATTGCCATAGAGGGAGTGCAGAGAAGGTTCACCAGACTGATTCCTGGGATGCCAGGACTGTCTTATGAACAAAGACTGCATAGACTCGGTTTATACTCACTAGAATTTAGGAGATTGAGAGGCGATCTTATAGAAACTTTCAAAATTCTTAAGGGGTTGGACAGGCTAGATGCAGGCAGATTGTTCCCGATGTTGGGGAGGTCCAGGACAAGGGGTCACAGCTTAAGGATGAGGGGGAAATCCTTTAGGAACGAGATGAGAAGGACTTTTTTCACACAGAGAGTGGTGGGTCTCTGGAACTCTCTGCCACAGAGGGTAGTTGAGGCCAGTTCATTGGCTATATTTAAGAGGGAGTTAGATGTGGCCCCTGTGGCTAAGGGGATCAGAGGGTATGGAGAGAAGGCAGGTACGGGATACTGAGTTGGATGATCAGCCATGATCATATTGAATGGCGGTGCAGGCTCGAAGGGCCGAATGGCCTACTCCTGCACCTAATTTCTATGTTTCTATGTACGTCCTCGCTTGTTGTGCCCTTCTAAAGTCCACAATCAGCTCCTTAGTTTTACTGACATTCAAGAGGAGGCTGTTCTGACACCAGAGTGCCAGGTCAGCCACCTCCACCATGTAGGCCTTCTCATCGTGATCGGAGATCAGGCCCACCACCACAGTGTCATCAGCAAACTTGATGATGGAGTTGGAGCTGAACCTGGCCACACAGTTATGTGTGTACAGGGAGTACAGTAGGGGGCTGAGGACGCAACCCTGGGGGTATCCTGTGTTCAGGGTGAGGGGGTTGAAGGTATGTCTCCCCATCTTGACCAACTGGGGCCTGGCGATGAGAAAATCCACGACCCAGGCACACAGGGGAGTGTTCAGCCCCAGTTCCAGCAGCTTCTCAGCATGTCTGGTGGGGACGATGGTGTTGAAAGCTGAACTGAAATCAATGAACAGCATCCTCACATAGCCCCCCTTCTGGCTGTAAAGGTGAGAGAGTGTGGTGTGCAAAACCTGGGAGACCGCATCATCCGTGGATCTGTTTGGACGGTATGCGAACTGCAACGGGTCCATGGTGCGAGAGAGGAAGGCGTAGATGTGGTTCTTGATCAGCCTCTCGAAGCATTTCATGACCACCGAGGTGAGGGCCACCGGTCGGTAGCCATTCAAGCAAGCTGGAGAGACATTCTTAGGCACTGGTAGAATGGTGGATCGCTCGAAGCAGGCAGGGACCGCGGACTTGGCCAGGGAGAGGTTGAATATTGTGGTGAGCCCTGGAGCAAGCTGTGTAGCACAAGACTTTAGTACTCGCCCAGACATACCACCTGGGCCTACAGCTTTTTGTATTGCCACTCTTTGCCTTCTGCCATCCAGCCAACCTGCGATCCATGCTAGTATCTGCCCTTTGATACCGTGGGCTCTCATGTTCCTAAGCAGCCTCACGTGTGGCACCTCATCAAAGGCCTTCTGATAATCTAAGTATACAACATCTACTGGCTCTCCCTTGTCTGTCCTGCTATTTACTTCTTCAAAGAATTCCAGCAGATTCGTCAAGCAAGACGTCCCCTTGGCAAATCCATGCTGACGTCCGCCTATTTTATCGTGAACTTCTAAGTGCTCCGTAACCTGGTCCTTTATAACGGAATCCAAAATCTTACCAACCACCGAAGTCAGACTAAGCGGCCGATAGCTCCCACTATTCTGCTCTGCTCCCTTCTTGTGCAGCGGGGTGATATTGTCAGATATTTTCCAATTGTCTGGGACCTCTCCTGACTCCAGTGATTCTTGAAATATCACTATCAATGCCTCCACCATCTCTAAAGCCACCTCTTTCAGAACCCCAGGGCGCAATCCATCTGCTCCAGGTGACTTATCCACCTTCAGTCCTTCCAGCTTCCAAGCACCTTCTCCTTAGACATACATCCCCATGTTTTCAAAGATAAATATTCGGTGGACACTCAGATATAGCACTGGTCTTCCTTACGTGGTCCAGAGTAAAAATCTGTCTAATATTTAATAGAGTCACAGAGACACCTTTCTGTCGTGAAGAAGGGTCTCGCCCCGAAACGTCACCTATTCCTTCGCTCCACAGATGCTGCCTCACCCGCTGAGTTTCTCCAGCATTTTTGTCCACCTTTGTGTCGTGCAAGGTAAATATACCTTTTATAGAGATCATATAGACAGAATATCTGTGACTATCTCTAAGACAAATCTCCATTCAGAAATAGTTACAGAGGCCTCCTTATGTTGTCGAAGTAAATACCGCCCTGGAGTCACAGTCATCTTTATGTTATTCAGTGTTCATCTCCTATCAGAGAAGCAGATAGACTTCATCTCTGCATGAAAGAGATATTTACCTTAGACAACTTAAGGGTGATTATTCAGTGATGATCCCTTTAACGCACAAAGATGGCATCGTCCTTATGTGGTTCTTAGGTCATAGAAACACAGAAACATAGAACATAGAAATTAGGTGCAGGAGTAGGCCATTCGGCCCTTCGAGCCTGCACCGCCATTCAATATGATCATGGCTGATCATCCAACTCAGTATCCCGTACCTGCCTTCTCTCCATACCCTCTGACCCCCTTAGCCACAAGGGCCACATCTAACTCCCTCTTAAATATAGCCAATGAACTGGCCTCAACTACCCTCTGTGGCAGAGAGTTCCAGAGACCCACCACTCTCTGTGTGAAAAAAGTCCTTCTCATCTCGGTCCTAAAGGATTTCCCCCTTATCCTTAAGGTGTGACCCCTTGTCCTGGACCTCCCCAAGGGCGATCACATTGAATGGCGGTGCTGGCTCGAAGGGACGAATGGCCTACTCCTATTGTCTATTGTCTAATGATATCCATTTAACACTGAGACAGTCGTACTCATCCTAACTTTGTGCAAGTTAAATGTTCATTCACCAAATGGACCACATATTTGTGCCTGAAGAAGGGTCTCGACCCGAAACGTCACCTTTTCCTTCGCTCCATAGATGCTGCCTCACCCATTGACGTCCTCCAGTATTTTTGTCCACCACATACATATTTGTGACTCTATCTTTAAGATAAACCTCCCCTATACCACGTTGAAATGTAGTCAGAGTTCACTTTTTGATGCCTGAGGTAAACACCGCTTTAACATGCAGACATGGACTCCATCTGTATGTATGAAATGGATAATTATCTTAATAAAGATATTTCTTGCCACCTGGCGATTTTTGTTCGTCTACTGCCGGCATCATTGACTGACGTAATCAGGTCACTGAAAAAGTCGTGGCGTGACGCGGCGTGATGGCGTATTGACGCGCGGTGTTTTTTCAAGTGCCGCAACATTTTTTTGTCGCCGCTGGATTTTGAAACGTTCAAAATCGTTTGGCGACACTGATATGACGCCGGAAAAATGGCCAAGTGGGACAGGCCCTTTAGACAACTTAAGGATGACTGTTCAGTGACTGTCCCTTTGATGCATAGAGATGAAGTCACAGATACATCCTTATGTTGTGGGTTACACAAAAAGCTGGAGAAACTCAGCGGGTGCAGCAGCATCTAAGGAGCGAAGGAGATAGGCGACGTTTCGGGTCGAGACCCTTCTTCAGACATCCTTGCGTTGTGTTTGGTCAATATCCACTTAACACAGATATAGTTTAAGAAAGAACTGCAGACGCTGGAAGAATCGAAGATAGACAAAAATGCTGGAGAAACTCAGCGGCTGAGGCAGCATCTATGGAGCGAAGGAATAGGTGACGTTTCTGGGTCGAGACCCGAAACGTCACCTATTCCTTCGCTCCATAGATGCTGCCTCAGCCGCTGAGTTTCTCCAGCATTTTTGTCTAACACAGATATAGAGTCACAGTCATCCTTACATGTCCAAGATAAATATCCAAATAACACATAGACATCATATCTGTGACTCTAACTCTTAGGTATATATCCCTTCATCACATAGAGATGGAGTCTCCAGGTAAGAGTGGTGGGTAGATGGAACGGGATGGCGGAGGGGGTAGTTGAGGCAGGTACAATAACAATGTTTAAAATATGCTTGGACAAGTATATGGATAGGAAGGTTGAGAGGGATATGGGCCAAAACATGGGCAAGTGGGACTGGCTTGGATAGAGTGTATTGGTCGGCAAGGATAAATTGGGCCAAATGGGCCTGTTTCAGTTCGGTATGGCTCTACAGCCTTCTGGAAAGATTTAACAGGTCCCTAATGGGTAACTTTTGTACACAAAGGATGGTGACTATATGGTAGGAGCTGCCGGAGGAGGTGGTTGAAGAAGGTACTATCATACCTGCGTTTGATAAGGTCCCACATAGGAGATTAGTGGGCAAAATTAGGGCACATGGTATTGGGGGTAGAGTGCTGACATGGATAGAAAAGTGGTTGGTAGACAGGATACAAAGAGTAGGGATTAACGGGTCCCTTTCAGAATGACAGGCAGTGACTAGTGGGGTACCGCAAGGCTCAGTGCTGGGACCGCAGCTATTTACAATATACATTAATGATTTAGATGAAGGGATTCAAAGTAACATTAGCAAATGTGCAGATGACACAAAGCTGGGTGGCAGTGTGTACTGTGAGGAGGATGCTATGAGAATGCAGGGTGACTTGGACAGGTTGGGGGAGTGGGCAGATGCATGGCAGATGCAGTTTAATGTGGATAAATGTGAGGTTAACCACTTTGGTAGCAAAAACAGGAAGGCAGATTATTATCTAAATGGTGTCAAGTTGGGAAAAGGGGAAGTACAACGGGATCTTCGGGTCCTTGTTCATCAGTCTATGAAAGTAAGCATGCAGGTACAGCAGGCAGTGAAGAAAGCGAATGGCAGGTTGGCCTTCATAACAAGAGGAGTTGAGTATAGGTGCAAAGAGGTTCTTCTGCAGTTGTAAAGAGTCCTAGTGAGACCACACCTGGAGTATTGTGTGCAGTTTTGGTCCCCTAATTTGAGGAAGGACATTCTTGCTATTGAGGGAGTGCAGCGTAGGTTTACAAGGTTAATTCCCGGGATGGCAGGACTGTCATATGCTAGGCTTGTATACTCTGGAATTTAGAAGGATGACGGGCAATCTTATTGAAACATGTAAGATTATTAAGGGTTTGGACACGCTAGAGGCAGGAAATATGTTCCCGATGTTGGGGGAGTCAAGAACCAGGGGCCACAGTTTAAGAATAAGGGGCAAGTCATTTAGAACGGAGATGAGGAAACACTTTTTCACAGAGTTGTGAGTCTGTGGAATTCTCTGCTTCAGAGGGCTGGGAGGCCGGTTCTCTGGGTACTTTCAAGAGAGAGCTAGATAGGGCTCTTGAAGATAGCGGAGTCAGGGGATGTGGGGAGAAGGCAGGAACGGGGTACTGATTGTGGATGATCAGCCGTGATCACATTGAATGGCTGTGCTGGCTCGGAGGGCCGAATGGCCTACTCCTGCACCTATTGTCTATTGTCTATAATGTTTAAGAGCTATTTCGTAATGTTTAAGAGACATTTGGACAGGTACATGGATAGGAAAGGTTTAGAGGGATACTGGGGCAAACGCGGGCAGGTGGGACTAGTGTCTTGTTCGCTGTGGGTAAGTTGGGCCGAAGGGCCTGTTGCCGCGCTGAGTGGCACCATGAAAGAAATACTCGCATCTGCATGGACCTTTTCATTCAATGCTGTTGCAAGGTCTTTGATCTTCCTGTCATCTTGGCAGGATTTCAGTTTCAGGGCATCTATTTCATCCTAAAAGACAACATTCAATCGTTAGTTCCACGGGTTTAGAGGACCGGGGATGAGAATGCAGTTTATAATCTGACGTAAAAGGCACCTGTAGGTAGACACAAAATGCTGGATTAACTCAGCAGGTGAGGCATCATCTACGGAGAGAAGGAATAGGAGACCCTCCTTCAGACTGGTGTCGGGGGGGGGGGGGGCGGGAAGAAGAAAGGAAGAGGCGGAGACAGTGGGCTGTGGGAGAGCTGGGAATGGGAGGGGAAGGAGGGAGAAAGCAGGGACTACCTGAAATTGGAGAAGCCAATGTTCATACCGCTGGGGTGTAAACTACCCAAGCGAAATATGAGGTGCTGCTCCTCCAATTTGCGCTGGTCCTCACTCTGGCCATGGAGGAGGCCCAGGACAGAAAGGTCGGATTCGGAATGGGAGGGGGAGTTGAAGTGCTGAGCCACCGGCAGATCAGGTTGGTTATTGCGAACCGAGCGGAGGTGGCAGGGGAGAAACCTTACCTGGCAGGGGAGAAACCTTGATCACTAAGGAGGTTCTCCCAGGACGCTTCTCGGCCTTTTGGCTAAGATCAAGTGTAGTATCTGTTCTTACACTTGAAGAAGTGAAAGAGACTATCTGTTCTTATTAGAACGGTTCTGGCGGTCCCTTGGGGACAAGGGCCGTGGATTGCGGAGCGAACTTGGAGACGAGGAGTTGTGGCTGCAGGCTTAGAGGTGGATCCATGCTGGTTGGGTAACCAACCTAACACCTTTAGCCACTATGTCAGCAGGAGCAGGAGTACAGGGTATTCGCAATACCCTGAGAATAAGCGTGAAGGACATCAGCGAGGGGACCCTCTTTTCAAGAGACCTGTTCGTCAAGAAGGTCTTGCTAGGGGCCCTCAAATTTGAGGCTAAGGACATCTACTGCCTCCAGGATTTCCCGGGTAACGGATACTTTGACGTTACCTTCAAGTATCCGACGGGATGGCAGAAGGTGATGGAGGACTTTCGGGAGAGGGGGAATGAAGCTCCGCTGTCGCTGCTCAAAGTGCAGCCGCTCTTCACCCTCCCCACCCAGAAGGAAAGGTTGATCACCGTGCATATGTTCAACCCACAAGTGCCGGTAGTCGATGTCCTCACGTTCCTTGCTCGCTACGTTGAGGGAACAGGGAACTGTGTGGACGTGAAGGACATGCATGGAATTTGGACAAGCAAGAGGCAAATCAAGGTGAAGCTGAGGGTGGACAAAGACGGAGAAATTGTCCACCCCCCCTCGGTTTTCGCGATTGGAGGAAACCGAGGCTACCTCAGCTACGTAGGGCAACCCAGGCTGTGCAGGAAATGCAACAAGCCTGGGCATGTGATGGCCCAATGCACAGCAGTTGTATGCAAAAACTGCAAGACAGAGGGCCACGAGACAAAGGACTGTCAGGCCAGCAAGAACTGCAACCTGTGCGGGGAGGCAGGCCACCTTTACAGGGCTTGCCCTAAAAGAGCCTGCACTTATGCACAGGCGACAAGAGGGGCTGCTGCCAGCACCCCCAAGGTGGGCGAAGCACCCCCCACCACTACCAAGACCCCAGCAGAGAAAGGAAACGCAGATGAGGACAGCCCAACCACCTTGAAGCCCCAAGTGCCAGAAGGAGACGCCCAGCATCTTGCCCAGGAGGGAGAGTCAATGGAGGAGGAGGAACCGAAGGAGAAGTGGACAACAGTGTCGTATAAGAAGCCGAGGGTTCAGCCCAAAGAGCCGAGGCCGCAAAGGACTGGTAAGTCTAAAAGCAAACAACAAAAAAGATGTCTTTCTATTACAGAAGGCAGCAATCTCTCCTCTTCGTCGGAGGATGAGGCGACCGGGAAGTCCCAACGAGGGAGACAGAGGAGGAAAACGGGAGAAGAGAAGAGAGAGGCCACGACGATCACGACCCGGCCCCAGGAGACCGAGAACAGAGAAGCGGCGGAAGGGCCCCAACCCCAGGACACCAGGAGCAGTGCAGCGGTCGAGGGGCCCCAGGCCCAGGACATCGGGAGCAGTGCAACGGTCGAGGGGCTCCAGCCCCTGGAGACAGGGATCATCACAGCGGCCGATGGGCCCCAGCTCCGGGCAACCAGGAGCAGCGCAACGGCCGATGGGCCCCAGCTCCGGGCGACCGGGAGCATTGCAGCGGCCAATGGGCCCCAGCTCCGGGAGACCGGGAGCAGCACAAAGGCCGTTGGGCCCCAGCTCCGGGCGACCGGGAGCAGTGAACCAGCCACTGTGACCCAGCTACAGGAGACGGAGGAAGCCGTGTGCCCGAAAGGGGGTGGAACGAGAAGGCCCCCCCCAACGACACCACTGGTTGCGCCACCAGAAACCCACCTCATCACTGGATTCCTGAGCCCAGGAAAGCTGAGGCAATTCACCGAAACGGTGGGAATGAGGGGACACGAAAACGGTCAGTGACTCTAAAAACAATGGAGCTCAAACTGGCATCTTTAAACGTGCGCAGTATAAAGAGCACTGCGCGATGTGTGAACGCCTTACAGTACCTGGCCAAGGTCAAGGCAGATGTGACATTTCTTCAGGAGTGCGGGCTGCCACACCTCCGCTGCTATCGGAGGTGGTCGCGATGGTGGCCCCACGGACTGTCGGTGTGGTCGGGGGGCAATGACTGTCGTGCTTCCAGCCTGGGGATTTTGCTGCGGGGAGGGAACTTCGCCATCAATGAGGTTAGGGAGGTGGTTGGGGGGCGTCTCCTTGTGGTGGATGTTATGTACCGTGGCTCTCCACTCCGGCTGATTAATGTGTATGCCTCACCCACGCAGAGCGAGAGGCTGGCCGTTCTCCAGCAGCTCCCAGTGCTGCTGGCCACGTCCCGGCAGCTCGTTCTGGCCGGTGACTTCAACTGCATCATTGATGCGGCTGGACGATCCGGCAGTGCCGACAGCAGACTGGACAGCACGTCCAAGTTCCTGAGGGATATGGTAAAAGATGCAAAGCTGCGCGATGCCTTCAGCGACCCTGCAGGCGGGTCCCAGCCACGGTTCACCTGGTCGAGATCGGACGGTTTAGCCCGATCTCGGATAGACTTTGTCTTCACGACGAAGGCCGTCACGGTGAGACACACTGACCTCACGCCGGTGTTCTTCTCCGACCACTGCCTCCTTCAGGCTTCCTGTCACCTACAGGAGGACCGGAAGGCAGGCAGAGGGACGTGGAAGTTAAACATGAAGCTGTTGACCCCAGAGAACATCGAGGAGCTAAAGAGGGACTACACATGTTGGAGAACGGTGAGGCCCCTCTTTGACTCCCCCACACTCTGGTGGGAAGCAACCAAGGAGAACATTAAGAGGTTCTTCATAAGTAAAGGGGTTCAGAGAGCAAGACAGAGTCAGAGGGAATTTTGCCAACTCCAGACAGATTTGCAACAACTGCTCCTTCTGCAGTCGAGAGGGGTGGATGTGAAGGAGGAACTTAGAGACGTGAAGGACCGGCAAGCTCGGCTCTTTACCTCTGAATCCTCCAAGATCATCTTCCGATCCAGGGTCCGCCATGTGGAGCAGGATGAGACGTGCTCACGTTTCTTCTTCCATAAGGTTCACAGGGGGAGCTCTGTGATGAACAGCCTTAGGGAGGAGGACGGCTCGGTAGCATCCTCACACACAGACATGCTGAGGATCTGCAAATCCTTTTACACAGATTTGTATGACCAAAAGGCCATAGACAGCACCTCCTCCCAGAACTTCCTGTCCTCGATCACGGAGGTCTTGGAGGACAGCAAGCGGGAGAGTCTGGACCAACCACTGACCCTAGAGGAGCTGACTGGCTCCATCCGTTCCTTTGACTCGGGTAAAACTCCCGGAAGCGATGGCTTACCGGCCGAGTTGTATTCGGCTCTGTGGGACTTGATGGGCCCGGACCTGCTAGAAGTGTACAACGACATGCTTCTAGCTGGTAGCATGTCAGACTCCATGAGGAAAGGCAACATCACCCTAATCTACAAGCAGAAGGGGGAGATGAAGGACATAAGGAATTGGAGACCCATAACGCTCTTGAATGTAGACTACAAGATCCTGTCTAAGGCCATCGCCAACCGGGTCAAGTCTGCTCTGGGACAGGTGATCCACCCGGACCAAACTTGTGCTGTACCTGGCAGGAAAATCTCAGACAGCCTAGTGCTGCTGAGAGATACCATCGCCTACGTGCAGGACAGACGGGTGGATGCCTGCCTAGTCAGCTTGGACCAGGAGAAGGCCTTTGACAGGATTTCGCACACGTACATGAGGGACGTGCTCTCCAAAATGGGTTTTGGGGAGGGAATCAGGAATTGGATCAATCTGCTCTACACCGACATCCGTAGTGCAGTCCACATAAATGGGTGGGAATCAGACAGTTTCCCTGTAAGGTCTGGAGTCAGGCAGGGTTGCCCTCTCTCTCCTCTCTTGTTTGTCTGCTGTATTGAACCTTTTGCCGAATCCATCAGGAAGGATGCGAGCATTAGAGGAGTGACACTGCCCGGCAGTGGGGGCATTCAAGTAAAGACCTCCCTGTACATGGACGATGTCGCTGTCCTCTGCTCGGATCCAGGGTCGGTCCGCAGATTGATTAGTATCTGCGACCAGTTTGAGTCGGCCACGGGAGCCAGGGTGAACCGCAGGAAGAGCGAGGCCATGCTCTTTGGCAACTGGCCCGACAGATCTTCCGTCCCCTTCACCATCAAGCCTGACTTCTTGAAGGTGCTGGGGATCTGGTTCGGGGGGTCTGAGGCGTGTAACAAGAATTGGCTGGAGCGGATAGCCAGGGTGGGGAAGAAGCTGGAGCTGTGGAGGCAACGCTCCCTCTCCATAACGGGAAAGAATTTGGTCATCAGGTGTGAGGTGCTCTCGGGCCTGCTGTACTTGGCACAAGTGTGGCCTGTCCCTCCTTCCTACGCCACAGGGATCACCCGGGCCGTCTTCCAGTTCATCTGGGGGTCGAGGATGGACCGGGTGCGACGGGCCACAATGTACAAGTCGGCAGACAACGGGGGTAAAAGCGTGCCCAACGTCGCCCTCATCCTGATGGCCACCTTCGTGTGTGGCTGCATCAGGCGGAGTGTAGAGCCAAGGCACGTGGGCACCAAGTGTCACTACCTGCTGAGGTTCTACCTGTCCCCGGTGTTGCGAAGGATGGGCCTGGCGCAGATGCCACGCAATGTGCCAGTCAGCTGGTCACTGCCGCCCCATCTGTCGTCTGTGGAAAGGTTCTTCCGGACCAACACCTTTGACCACATGTCCATTGGGCAGTGGTCAGCACAGAATGTCCTGCAGGTACTGCAGGGAAAGGACTCGATGGACCCGGTGGCGTGGTTCCCTGAGCAGACTGCCCAGCTTGTCTGGCAAAATGCCTCATCGCCAGAACTCACCAACAAGCACCAAGACCTGGCTTGGCTGGCGGTGAGGGGAGCCCTCCCAGTCAGATCCTTCCTGCACCATCGGAACCTCACTACCAGCGCACGCTGCCCTCGGGACGGCTGCTATGGAGTGGAGACGGTTGCCCACCTCTTTGCAGAGTGTGGATTTGCCCAAAGAGTCTGGAGAAAAATGCAAGGGTCCCTGGTACGCTTTATTCCAAACAGCTCTGTCACAGAGGACTCTGTGATTTACGGACTGTTCCCAGGGACACATTCAGAGACTGACATCAAGTGCTGCTGGAAGGTTATCAACTCGGTGAAAGACGCTCTCTGGTCTGCCCGAGCTTTGTTCACCACCCAGCAGAGCGAGATGTCCGTCGGGGAATGTTGCCGACTGGCCCACTGCAGACTGCAGGAGTACGTACTAAGGGACGCACTGAAGCTCGGTGCAGCCAACGCCAAGGCTCGGTGGGGGAGGGCCACAGTCTAAGGTCCTTCCGCTGCTGGACATGGGGGCACTGTATGGTGGAGACGCCCCTCAAAATAAGGGAAGGTATCCCATGCCGGGGGGCCACATGAGTGGCACGGGTGGGGGATTAATTAGTAAAATTTGAAAAATGTATATAGACTGCATGGAAGAATTTGTATAGCCTCCGAAAATGTCGGATGGATTTTTCGCACGGTTGATGTATTGTAAATATTTATTACTTGAATAAAGTCTATTTTGAAATAAAAAAAAAAAAAAAAGAACCGAGCGGAGGTGGCTGAGGCGTGTAACAAGAATTGGCTGGAGCGGATAGCCAGGGTGGGGAAGAAGCTGGAGCTGTGGAGGCAACGCTCCCTCTCCATAACGGGAAAAAATTTGGTCATCAGGTGTGAGGTGCTCTCGGGCCTGCTGTACTTGGCACAGGTGTGGCCTGTCCCTCCTTCCTACGCCACAGGGATCACCCGGGCCGTCTTCCAGTTCATCTGGGGGTCGAGGATGGACCGGGTGCGACGGGCCACAATGTACAAGTCGGCAGACAACGGGGGTAAAAGCGTGCCCAACGTCGCCCTCATCCTGATGGCCACCTTCGTGTGTGGCTGCATCAGGCGGAGTGTAGAGCCAAGGCACGTGGGCACCAAGTGTCACTACCTGCTGAGGTTCTACCTGTCCCCGGTGTTGCGAAGGATGGGCCTGGCGCAGATGCCACGCAATGTGCCAGTCAGCTGGTCACTGCCGCCCCATCTGTCGTCTGTGGAAAGGTTCTTCCGGACCAACACCTTTGACCACATGTCCATTGGGCAGTGGTCAGCACAGAATGTCCTGCAGGCACTGCAGGGAAAGGACTCGATGGACCCGGTGGCGTGGTTCCCTGAGCAGACTGCCCAGCTTGTCTGGCAAAATGCCTCATCGCCAGAACTCACCAACAAGCACCAAGACCTGGCTTGGCTGGCGGTGAGGGGAGCCCTCCCAGTCAGATCCTTCCTGCACCATCGGAACCTCACTACCAGCGCACGCTGCCCTCGGGACGGCTGCTATGGAGTGGAGACGGTTGCCCACCTCTTTGCAGAGTGTGGATTTGCCCAAAGAGTCTGGAGAAAAATGCAAGGGTCCCTGGTACGCTTTATTCCAAACAGCTCTGTCACAGAGGACTCTGTGATGTACGGACTGTTCCCAGGGACACATTCAGAGACTGACATCAAGTGCTGCTGGAAGGTTATCAACTCGGTGAAAGACGCTCTCTGGTCTGCCCGAGCTTTGTTCACCACCCAGCAGAGCGAGATGTCCGTCGGGGAATGTTGCCGACTGGCCCACTGCAGACTGCAGGAGTACGTACTAAGGGACGCACTGAAGCTCGGTGCAGCCAACGCCAAGGCTCGGTGGGGGAGGGCCACAGTCTAAGGTCCTTCCGCTGCTGGACATGGGGGGCACTGCATGGTGGAGACGCCCCTCAAAATAAGGGAAGGTATCCCATGCCGGGGGGCCACATGAGTGGCACGGGTGGGGGATTGATTAGTAAAATTTGAAAAATGTATATAGACTGCATGGAAGAATTTGTATAGCCTCCGAAAATGTCGGATGGATTTTTCGCACGGTTGATGTATTGTAAATATTTATTACTTGAATAAAGTCTATTTTGAAATAAAAATAAAAAAAAACCGAGCGGAGGTGTTGGGCGAAGCGATCGCCGAGTCTACGCTTGGTCTCACCGATGTAGAGAAGCTGACATCTAGAGCAGCGGATGCAATAGATGAGGTTGGAGGAGGTGCAGGTGAACCTCTGCCTCACCTGGAAAGACTGCTTGGGTCCTTGAATGGAGTCAAGGGGGGAGGTAAAGCGACAAGTGTAGCATTTCCTGCCGTTGCAAAGGAAAGTGCCAGGAGAGGGAGTGGTTTGGGTAGGAAGGGACGAATTGACCAGGGAGTTACGGAGGGAGCGGTCTCTGCGGAAAGCCGAAAGGGGAGGAGATGGGAAGATGTGGCCAGTGGTGGGATCCCGTTGGAGGTGGCGAAAATGTCAGAGGACTATCTGTTGTATGTGATGGCTGGTGGGGTGGAAGGTGAGGACAAGGGGGACTCTGTCCTTGTTGCGAGTGGGGGGGATGGGGACTGAGCGGAGCTGCGGGGTGTAGAGGAGACCCTGGTGAAAGCCTCGTCTATAGTTGAAGAAGGGAACCACCATTCCCTAAAGAACGAGGACATCTCCGATACCCCGGTATAATCCCCTCCCCCTCCCCAGCCCACTGTCTCCGCCTCTTCCTTTCTTTTTACCGCCCCTCCCCCCTGGGCTTGTACACTCTGGAGTTTAGAAGGATGAGAGGGAATCTCATTGAAACATATAAGAATATTAAGGGTTTAGGACACGCTAGAGGCAGGAAACGTGTTCCCGATGTTGGGGGGAGTCCAGAACCAGGGGCCACAGTTTAAGAATGAAAGCCCTGTCCCACGGTACGAGTTCATTCCAAGAGCTCTCCCGAGTTTTAAAAAAAACCAAAACTTAAACGTAAGCACGGAGAATGGACGTAACGGGTACGTTGGAGATCGGGGACATCTCTTAGTGCTAACGACAGGCACTCGGGAAATCTCGCTAACGGCAGGTAAGCACGGGAAGACTCGTGAAGATTTTTCAACATGATGAAAAATGTCCACGAGAGCCCCGAGCACCAACGAGCGGCCATTACTGTAAATCTCCGAGTTCGAATCAGGGCAAACTCGGGAGAGCTCTTGGAATGAACTCGTACCGTGGGACAGGGCTTATTAGAACTGAGATGAGGAAACACTTTTTTCACACAGAGAGTTGTGAGTCTGTGGAATTCTCTGCCTCAGAGGGCGGTGGTGGCCGGTTCTCTGGATGCTTTCAAGAGAGAGATAGATAGGGCTCTCGAAGATAGCGGAGTGAGGCGATATGGGGAGAAGGCAGGAACGGGGTACTGATATGGAGTGAAGGAATTAGGCAATAGGAAATAGGCAACGTTTCGGGCCGAAACCCAAAGGGTTTCGGCCCGAAACGTTGCCTATTTCCTTCGCTCCAGGAAGAGAAAGGGATATGGGGAGAAGGCAGGAACGGGGTACTGATTGGGGATGATCAGCCGTGATCACATTGAATGGCGGTGCTGGCTCGAAGGGCCGAATGGCCTCGTCCTGCATCTATTGTCTATTATCTACCTCCACTCACCTTGAGCCGCGCCTCCACTGTATCCAACTTTTTCGTCTCCAGCTGGAACGCTCCTTTCATTGTCTCCAGCTGCTCCTTGAGGAACATCCAACGGTACTCTGACCTCTCCAGCTGTGAGGGCAATTCAGAACTTCCATTTACTCTGCCCATCCCACCTCCTTCCAAAGCGCCCGGTGGGTTGAATTATAGATCGTCGATACTATCGCAATGTGGGCAACGTGGGGGGTGTGTTGTGCACGGCGGGGCAGCGGGTGGCGCTGCTGCCTCACAGCGCCAGAGACCCGGGTTCCATCCTGACTACGGGTCTCGTCTGTGCGGAGTTTGTGTTTTCTCTCAGTGACCGCGTGGGTTCTCCCCAGGTGCTCCGGTTTCCTTCCACACTCCAAAGAGACAAATAGGTTTGTAGGTTAATCGGCTTTGGGTTAAATTGTAAATTGTCCCTAGTGTGTGCAGAGGATAGAGGCAAAACGCTGGAGTAACTCAGCGGGACGGGCAACATCGCTGGAGAGATGGAACTGACGATGCTTTGGGTCGGAACTGGGTAGGATAGTGGGACTGAAGAAGGGTTCTGACCCAAAGACGTCGCCTGTTCCTTTTTTCTCCAGAGATGCGCTGCCGGACCCGCTGAGTTACGCCAGCGTTTTGTCCCCGTCAAATCTTTCCCCTCTCACCTTAAAACTGGTCCCCCCTTCCAGTTCTTGAATCCCACACCCTGAGTCAATCTTGGCTTCTACATACGTGAGAGTCAGAGAGCAGGCAGAGGCGGAGGTAGGGCCAGAATGGCCGGTCTGACTGCCAGCCTCTCCACGTTGCCGCGGCCCACTCACCAGCTGTTTGAGCGAGTCGGATGACTGGAGAACCCGCTTGTTTTCCAGCAGGAGCAGCGACTCCCTTTCTTGAAGCCTGCGGAAAAGCAGCAAGAACACACGCTTGGGTTTATTATTGTCCCGTGTACCAAGCCACCGCGCGCAGGGACCCAGTAGACAATAGACAATAGGTGCAGGAGTAGGCCATTCGGCCCTTCAAGCCAGCACCGCCATTCAATGTGATCACGGCTGATCATCCCCAATCAGTACCCCGTTCCTGCCTTCTCCCCATATCCCCCTGACTCCGCTATCTTTAAGAGCCCTATCTAGCTCTCTCTTGAAAGCATCCAGAGAACCGGCCTCCACCGCCCTCTGAGGCAGAGAATTCCACAGATTCTCTGTGGAGTTGGGAAGATTGCAACCTTCACGTGGTCCGCCCAGTTTCGACGTATGCAATCAACCCGGCGTGCACAATCAAATAAGATCAAATAGAACAAGTTGTCCAACTACTTTAGGTTGTGCGCGCCACACACAAGACGAAGAGGAGGCACTCTCTGTGAGAAAAAGTGTTTCCTCATCTCCGTTCTAAATGGCTTACTCATTCTTAAAAGTAGAGCGTCCCTTGTAGCCAGGGTCCGGGGGGCAAGGCTCACCGCCACTCCGCTGTTTAAGAATAAGGGGTATGCGGAGAGAATGGAGCGGCTGGGCTTGTACACTCTGGAGTTTAGAAGGATGAGAGGGGATCTCATTGAAACATGTAAGATTATTAAGGGTTTGGACACACTAGAGGCAGGAAACATGTTCCCGATGTTGGGGGAGTCCAGAACCAGGGGCCACAGTTTAAGAATAAGGGGTAGGCCATTTAGAACGGAGACGAGGAAACACTTTTTCCTCACAGAGAGTTGTGAGTCTGTGGAATTCTCTTATTGAATAATCTTCTAGAAACATATAAGATTATTAAGGGTTTGGACACGCTAGAGGCAGAACACATGTCCCCGATGTTGGGGGAGTCCAGAACCAGGGGCCACAGTTTAAGAATAAGGGGTAAGCCATTTAGAACGGAGACAAGGAAACACTTTTTCCTCACAGAGAGTTGTGAGTCTGTGGAATTCTCTGCCTCAGAGGGCGGTGGAGGCAGGTTCTCGGGATACTTTCAAGAGAGAGCTAGATAGGGCTCTTAAAGATAGCGGAGTCAGGGGATATGGGGAGAAGGCAGGAACGGGGTACTGATTGGGGATGATTTGCCATGATCACATTGAATGGCGCTGCTGGCTCGAAGGGCCGAATGGTCTACTCCTGCACCTATTGTCTATTGTCTATTGTATAGTAGTTATTTAGTATATTTGCAAGGATTGTAACAGTTGTCTGAAAATGGAATGTCTAGCTAATTTGTTGATTTTGTACGATGGTGGGGGGGTTTTGGTTTGTATTGTGATCGGAAATAAATAAATTATTTTTGATACAACATAAAAAAGTCACTGTGCATAAATAGGATGAAGTCAAACTCAAGTATAATATGGATGCAAGGATCTCGTTGGGTAGCACAGTCAGCGGGAACTCTCGACATGATTACAATCGAGCCGTCCAGAGTGTACAGTTATAGGATAAGGGGAATAACTATTAGTGCAAGGTAAAGTCCGATTAAAGATAGTCAGAGGGTCTCCACTGCGGTCGATAATAGGTCTCTAGTTGTTGATAGGATGGTTCCATTGCCTGAAAACAGTTGCACAGAAACATAGACCATAGGTGAAGGAGGAGGCCATTCTTCCCTTCGAGCCAGCCCCGCCACTCATTGTGATCATGGCTGATCATTCACAATCAGTACCCCGTTCCTGCCATCTCTCCATATCCCCTGATTCCACTAGCCCCATAGAGCTCTATCTAACTCTCTTTTAAATCCATCCAGTGACTTGGCCTCCACTGCCCCCTGTGGCAGGGAATTCCACAAATTCACAACCCTCTGGGTGAAAAAATGTTTTTTTTTCTCTCATCTCAGTTTTAAATGACCTCCCCTTCATTCTTAGACTGTGGCCCCTGTGTTCTGGACTCGCCCAACATTGGGAACATTATTCCTGCATCTAGCTTGTCCAGTCCTTCTATAAGATTCCCTCTCATCCTTCTAAACTCCAGTGAATGCAAGCCTAGTCTTTTCAATCTTTCCTCATATGACAGCTGGGAAGAAACTGTCCCTGAATCTGGAGGTGTGCGCGCGTTTTCACACTTCTGTACCTCTTGCCCGATGGGAGAGGGGAGAAGAGGGAGTTGCCGGGGGTGAGACTGGTCCTTGATTAATGATGCTGCCGGCCTTGCCGAGGCAGCGCGAGGTGTAGATGGAGTCAAAGAGTAAATAGAGTCATCAAGTCTGTTTTTAATTCCACAGATACTGTTGCTTGGCCCTTGGCGTGGCAGAAGAATATGCCTGTGATCAGGTTTGGGGAGCGCGATACTGGGAAAAAGCAATCAACGCCCCTTAATCCAATTGAAGGCAGCAAATTGCAACAGGACCGCCAATGAGGAAGACAAATTGTCACTGCAAATGTCCCCAAGGATGTGGAAACTTGGAATAAACAATTGCATCAGGGCTCTCTGCCGGGACTGAGGTAAATGATAATTACATCTTAATTATGGTTTCAGATATGATCGTTTTTGTGACCCGCCAATGCACACACCTGCTGTATTTTCGTTCCACTTCTGTTGTAACCCTTTGGCCACTTCAAAATAAACAAAGTTTTGTCTTGGAGTGCAGTGTAGGTTCACGAGGTTCATTCCCGGGATGGCGGGACTGTCATAGGCTGAACAATATGCTGATACATTAATGATCTGGACGAGGGAATTGAATGCAATATCTCCAAGTTTGCGGATGACACTAAGCTGGGGGGCAGTGTTAGCTGTGAGGAGGGTGCTAGGAGACTGCAAGGTGACTTGGATAGGCTGGGTGAGTGGGCAAATGTTTGGCAGATGCAGTATAATGTGGATAAATGTGAGGTTATCCACTTTGGTGGCAAAAACAGGAAAGCAGACTATTATCTAAATGGTGGCCGATTAGGAAAAGGGGAGATGCAGCGTGACCTGGGTGTCATGGTACACCAGTCATTGAAAGTAGGCATGCAGGTGCAGCAGGCAGTGAAGAAAGCGAATGGTATGTTAGCTTTCATAGCAAAATGATTTGAGTATAGGAGCAGGGAGGTTCTACTGCAGTTGTATAGGTTCTTGGTGAGGCCACGCCTGGAGTATTGCGTACAGTTCTGGTCTCCAAATCTGAGGAAGGACATTATTGCCATAGGGGGAGTGCAGAGAAGGTTCACCAGACTGATTCCTGGGATGTCAGGACTGTCTTATAAAGAAAGACTGGATAGACGCGGTTTATACTCTCTAGAATTTAGGAGATTGAGAGGGGATCTTATAGAAACTTACAAAATTCTTAAGGGGTTGGACAGGCTAGCTGCAGGAAGATTGTTCCCGATGTTGGGGAGGTCCAGGACAAGGGGTCACAGCTTAAGGATAAGGGGGAAATCCTTTAGGACCGAGATGAGAAGGACTTTTTTCACACAGAGAGTGGTGGGTCTCTGGAACTCTCTGCCACAGAGGGTAGTTGAGGCCAGTTCATTTGGCTATATTTAAGAGGGAGTTAGATGTGGCCCTTGTGGCTAAGGGGATCAGAGGGTATGGAGAGAAGGCAGGTACGGGATACTGAGTTGGATGATCAGCCATGATCATATTGAATGGCAGTGCAGGCTCGAAGGGCCGAATGGCCTACTCCTGCACCTAATTTCTATGTTTCTATGTTTCTATGAATGGAGCAGCTGGGCTTGTATACTCTGGAGTTTAGAAGGATGAGAGGGCATCTTATTGAAGCAGATAAGATTATTAAGGGCTTGGATCCACTAGAGACAGGAAACATGTTCCAATGTTGGGGGAGTCCAGAACAAGGGGCCACAGTTTAAGAATAAGGGGTAAGCCATTTAGAACGGAGACAAGGAAACACTTTTTCTCGCAGAGAGTTGTGAGTCTGTGGAATTCTCTGCCTCAGAGGGCGGTGGAGGCCGGTTCTCTGGATACTTTCAAGAGAGAGCTATATAGGGCTCTTACAGATAGCGGAGTCTGGGAATATGGGGAGAAGGCAGGAACGGGGTACTGATTGGGGATGATCAGCCATGATCACATTGAATGGCGGTGCTGGCTCGAAGGGCCGAATGGCCTCCTCGTGCACCTATTGTCTATTGATCCCACACACGGTTCCATGGTGTTTATGCCTGATTATTTCTGTTAAAGCCATTGCAAGTTCTCCCCCAACTTAAGAGCTGTACCTTGTGTCCATTTCTGAGGGCAAAAGTTAGAATCTGCCACCCCACTAGTTTCACTCTGCGTCTCACCCCTTTTTTACATTTTAAATTTTTTATATTACAAATACTTTGATTCAAAAAAAACAAAAAACAAACATCGAGTATTAACATGATCAAAGGCTGCCTATGTTGACAGCTTACTAACAAACGGTCATCAAATTAATATATCGCCAACTTGATCAACGATACACGTGACCAGCGTTCACGGACGGCCTCCAGAGTCCCCGTGGACACCGCGTGTGCGTGTTCCCGCTCCAGGGACACGTGGGCCCGGACAAGGGGTGGGCAGCCCAGCCCGTCGACTACCCGCTGCCTGGGCCCACCGGCGGCCATCTTGGACAGGCCCAGGAGCAGACCCCCCCCCACCCACCTCCATCCCGACCCTCCCCCCTCTGTACCGGGAGCCCAAATATCAGGGGCGTGGGGGTAAAATGTCGCAAATACATGAGGAGCAGCCCCTTCAGTTAGTCGTACACGGGACCACAACCTCTCACGCTGCATGTGGACGTGGAACACGGGAGTGTGTGAAGGGGGGGGCGGTGTAGAGGGAAGAGTCACCCTCGAGCTGAAGCCCGCGGCCCAGAGCCAGCCTGAGGGGTAGGCTCACAGGGCCAGAAGCTAGCGAGCAGAGGTGGCCATTTTTGCTCGGGGTTCTTGAGGAGATAGAAACATAGAAACATAGAAATTAGGTGCAGGAGGAGGCCATTCGGCCCTTCGAGCCTGCACCGCCATTCAATATGATCATGGCTGATCATCCAACTCAGTATCCCGTACCTGCCTTCTCTCCATACCCTCTGATCCCCTTGGCCACAAGGGCCACATCTAACTCCCTCTTAAATATAGCCAACGAACTGGCCTCAACTACCCTCTGTGGCAGAGAGTTCCAGAGACCCACCACTCTCTGTGTGAAAAAAGTCCTTCTCATCTCGGTCCTAAAGGATTTCCCCCTTATCCTTAAGCTGTGACCCCTTGTCCTGGACCTCCCCAACATCGGGAACAATCTTCCTGCATCTAGCCTGTCCAACCCCTTAAGAATTTTGTAAGTTTCTATAAGATCCCCTCTCAATCTCCTAAATTCTAGAGAGTAAAAAACCGAGTCTATCCAGTCTTTGTTCATAAGACAGTCCTGACATCCCAGGAATCAGTCTGGTGAACCTTCTCTGCACTCCCTCTACGGCAATAATGTCCTTCCTCAGATTTGGAGACCAGAACTGTACGCAGTACTCCAGGTGTGGTCTCACCAAGACCCTATACAACTGAAGTAGAACCTCCCTGCTCCTATACTCAAATCCTTTTGCTATGAAAGCTAACATACCATTCGCTTTCTTCACAGCCTGTTGTACCTGCATGCCTACTTTCAATGACTGGTGTACCATGACACCCAGCTCTCGTTGCATCTCCCCTTTTCCTAATCGGCCTCCATTTAGATAATAGTCTGTTTTCCTATTTTTGCCACCAAAGTGGATCACCTCACATTTATCCACATTATACTGTATCTGCCAAACCTTTGCCCGCTCACCCAGCCTATCCAACAGATATACCTACTCCTCCATTTCGGCCAGCATCATATCCTTCTCGCTCCTGAGGGACGACAGCTCGACGCTGGTGGCAATGAACTCCGACTGCAGGCTTGACAGCTCCTTGAGGGCAACCTCCAGGGAGCAGGGGCTGTCCGGCGGCCTGGTGCTCTGATTCTCCCCGGTCCGCAGGAGCAGAACCTGGGCCCTGCTCGCTCCACCAAACATCCGCTCCAGACATTCCACCGAGCAGCCTCGTGTGCATCCTCCGTTTATCTCAATCACCCTGGCAAGAGAAAAACATTGAGAACATTCATTCATTCCTCCATTCGGAACGGTAGCAACGTCAGTAGATGTGGCTGCCCCCCCCCCAAACAATTCCATTGCGTAGACTCCATTATAAAAGATGAGGTTTCGGAGCACTTAGAAGCACACAATAAAATAGGCCAAAGGAATCTATCTCGTCGGAGGGTGGTGAATATGCTGGGAGAATGGAGCAGCTGGGCTTGTACACTCTGGAGTTTAGAAGGATGAGAGGGAATCTCTTTGAAACATATAAGATTGTTAAGGGCTTGGACACACTGGAGGCAGGAAACATGTTCCCGATGTTGGGGGAATTCTTGCTATTGAGGGAGTGCAGCGTAGTTTCACCAGGTTAATTCCACGGATGGCGGGACTGTCATACGCTGAGAGAATGGAACGGCTGGGCTTGTACACTCTGGAGTTTAGAAGGACGAGAGGAGTCCAGAACCAGAGGCCGCAGTTTAAGAATAAGGAGTAAGCCATTTAGAACGGAGACGAGGAAACGCTTTTTCTCACAGAGAATGGTGAGTCTGTGGAATTCTCTGCCTCAGAGGGCGGTGGAGGCCGGTTCTCTGGATGCTTTCAACAGAGAGCTAGATGGGGCTTTTAAAGATAGCGGAGTCAGGGGATCTGGGGAGAAGGCAGGAACGGGGTTACTGATTGGGGATGATCGGCCATGATCACATTGAATGGCGGTGCTGGCTCGAAGGGTCGAATGACCTACTCCTGCACCTATTGTCTATTGTCTATTGTCTATGAAGTGAGAGGAGCAAAATGTAATGAACATGTGTGGGGTATGTTTTTTTTATACAGAGGTTTGGTGGGTGCCTTATAATGAGTGGTCAATATTTATCATGGGGAAAACCAGCCCAAATATTTAAAATGGAAGTCAAGGAAATATGCTAACATTTACAAAACATGAATTGGGAGCCAAGCTGAAGTAGATGGTTTTGTGTCTAATTCTGGCCTTTGGAGAGGAACATGGAGATCGTGGCTGAGTAACAAATTCCATGGATAAAAAGAGTCCCTGGCAATGTGCAGTGAAGATTTACGATAGTTCCCTCTACAACAGCTTGGGTGGCGCGGTCACGCAGAGACCCGGGCTCCATCCTGACCACGGGCGCTGCCTGTACGGAGTTTGCACGTTCTCCCCGTGACCCGCCTGGGCTCCCTCTGCGAGCTCTGTTTTTTACACAGAGTTACGCAACACACAGAGTTGTGAGTCTGTGGAATTCTCTGCCTCAAAGGGCGGTGGAGGCAAGGTTAATTCCCGGGATGGCGGGACTGTCATAAGCTGAGAGAATGGAGCGGCTGGGCTTGTACGCTCTGGAGTTTAGAAGGATGAGAGGGGATCTCATTGAAACATATAAGATTATTAAGGGTTTGGACACGCTAGAGGCAGGAAACATGTTCCCGGTGTTGGGGGAGTCCAGAACCAGGGGCCGCAGTTTAAGAATAAGGGGAAGCCATTTAGAACGGAGACGAGGAAACACTTTTTCACCTGGAGAGTGGCGAATCTGTGGAATTCTCTGCCTCAGAGGGCGGTGGAGGCCGGTTCTCTGGATGCTTTCAAGAAAGAGCTAGATAGGGTTCTTAAAGATAGCGGAGTCAGGGGATATGGGGAAAAGGCAGGAACGGGATACTGATTGGGGATGATCAGCCATGATCACATTGAATGGAGGTGCTGGCTCGAAGGGCCGAATGGCCTCCTCCTGCACCTATTGTCTATTGTCTCCCACATTCCAAAGACGACCAGAACCAAAGAGGTTTGTACGTTCGCCCCGTGAAAAATGGTAAAAATTATAAATTGCCCCTCATCATCATCGGGGGTCACTCCAAACCAGTATGACCGTCCACTCATGGAGGACGCCTGTGCGTGACTTTGTTTAACGTGGGGAGACTGGTGCACAGACAGCCACCCCACAGTCCTTGACGGGTCTGGGTCAGGATCCAGTGGCACGGAGTCCAAGACGACCGGAGATCCTTTTCTGCTGCAGCCTTCATCCGCCTTCCCAGCCGTTGTGACGCTCCACTAAGGTCAGCCATCGTCCTCCGCCTGTTCCACCGTTGAGGTCTTGTCCCCAGGTGTGTGCAGGATATTGCGCGGGGATCGCTGTTGGGTGCGGTCTGTGTGGGCCGAGGGGCCAGCTACCAAACTGTATCTTTAAATTAAAATAAACTAAACTAACCAAAAAACTAGAAGATCCAGGCTAGGTTACATAGAAACATAGAAATTAGGTACAGGAGTAGGCCATTCGGCCCTTCGAGCCTGCACCGCCATTCAATATGATCATGGCTGATCATCCAACTCAGTATCCTGTACCTACCTTCTCTCCATACCCTCTGATCCCCTTAGCCACAAGGGCCACATCTAACTCCCTCTTAAATATAGCCAATGAACTGGCCTCAACTACCCTCTGTGGCAGAGAATTCCAGAGACCCACCACTCTCTGTGTGAAAAAAGTCCTTCTCATCTCGGTCCTAAAGTATTTCCCCCTTATCCTTAAGCTGTGACCCCTTGTCCTGGACCTCCCCAACATCGGGAACAATCTTCCTGCATCTAGCCTGTCCAACCCCTTAAGAATCTTGTAAGTTTCTATAAGATCCCCTCTCAATCTCCTAAATTCTAGAGCGTATAAACCGAGTCTATGCAGTCTTTGTTCATAAGACAGTCCTGACATCCCAGGAATCAGTCTGGTGAACCTTCTCTGCACTCCCTCTATGGCAATAATGTCCTTCCTCAGATTTGGAGACCAGAACTGTACGCAGTTCTGTAGGGGCAGTCGGGCGATCCGATCTGGAATGCAATGAGCTAAACTGTGGTGGAAGCTGATCCAAAATTAATTTTCCCGACTTCCGGTGGCGCCATGTTCTAGGAGAGAACAGTGCCAGACCAGCTCTTAAAAAATCTGGAAAAAAAACGGGGTTAGAGGAGGCTGCTAACACTACTTACCGTAGGAGATCGATTTTAAACGGCTCCGGGTGCGATTGTAAGCTGCGTGACGTCATCAGGCGCGCGACTTTAGCGACTCCGGTAAGAAATTTAAAATGAATCCCTCCTCCCCCACACAGCCGAAGAAAAGTTCCAGAAGGGAGGCAGGCCCTACCAAAGCTTCAGGCTCGGGACAGGCTGCCTCCCAAGAAGAGATTTCACAAAGAAAAGCTGAAATGGAAGATTTTAAAAAGTCTTTACTGGCAGATATGAAGAAAATGCTGAAGGAAACACAAACAGAAATGAAGAAAGATTATAAAGAAACTAAGGATGAAATGAAGGCCTTAAAAATGGATATTCGAAATATCAAAGATGAATTAACAAGAGAAGTTAAAGAAATGGTAAAAACCATGATGTTGGATTGGAAAACAGAAATTGAGGAGGACATACACAATCAACTGATCGAGGCAACTGATAAGATTGCTGGGATGGAGCGATTGATGGAAGAGATGATGGATGCGAAAATAGAGGCGAGGTTAAGCCCTATGTCAACTGTACTGGATCAACAAAATGATACGATTAAAGAATTAACTGATGCTGCTCTAACAACTGCGAGAGAGAATGAGAAGATAAACGAAGAGAACAAACGCCTCTCTGAATTATTACGTAAAATTAATGAGAAATGTATTGATTTGGAGGGGCGCCAAAGACGTAAGAATTTGCGCATAGTAGGTCTGTCTGAGGGACGCGAAGGAAACTATGACCCACGTAAATTCTTTGCAAAACTCCTAAAGGACATTTTGGATTTGGATGAAGAACCCCTGTTGGGCCGTGCCCACAGGGCTTTAAGACCGGTCCCTAGGAGGGGTGCACCACCAAGACAAGTAATTGTAAAGGTGGTTTATGACAGTGTCTTTGAGGATATGATGAAGATAATCATAAGAAAAAGAAATCTGAAATACGAAGGAGATAACATCAGTATCTTCAGAGACTACCCGGCCGAAGTGGCTAAAAGAAGAGCTCTATTTACAGAAACAAGACGCATCTTGAGAGACATAAAAGGAATAAAGGAGATCAGATATGGTTTGGTGTACCCGGCAATACTTAGAGTTACCTACGAGAATAAGGATCTTCGTTTCACCAAACATACAGCGGCACTGGAATTTGCTCGGAAAATACTGAAGGAGGCAGAAGAAAGAGAAGAAGGAGAAGAAGGAGACGCTGTGGAAGAAGGAGTAGACCCAACTGGGTAGTGGATGAATGAACTTTATGGACCTGTGGCTGTGAATCATTTACTGAGAAAAAGGCGGAATAATGGACATCGATTTGTAGTTTTATAATGTTTACTAATTAATTAATAAATACTAATTTGTAATTTTTAATTATTAATTATTAATTACTAATTGGTTTGATTTCCCTTACTCCCCTTATATAGTATTACTAATTATGATAATAATTATAGCTGAGATTAACAACTAAAAATTAGTAATATGAATAATAGAAAAATTTATTAAGAAAATAAAGTTAGCACCCCCACCCCAATATACACAGTATTTCAAATAAGAGCTGGAATATTTAACATCTTTTTTTTTTAATACGGAAGTCGTTAGATTAGTAGCCATGTTAGTGTGGCTTTCACTTGCACTCACTACACATTATATAAGTGTAGTTTCTTTTTTTTCTGATCACCTTTTTTTCACCCTTTACTTTTTTTATATTCACATTTGTTATTATTTTTGTTATTTTTTGCATAACACATACTTGATATTATATTATATATTATATAATTATGACTTTTATCTATTTTATATAATCAGATTAAATGAATATGGTTTAACGGAATTGGAAATTCGCATCGGATTGAAGTTGGGGTGTAGTGTCGGGCTGGAGGAGCCAAGAAGGCTACTCCAAAAAAAGCCACCCTAACAATAAAATGCAGGATATGAATGTAAGGAATGGAGATGATGGAATCACCTTCTGTAGCTGGAATGTTAAAGGAATCAATGAACCAATTAAAAGGGGAAAGGTACTAGCTCAGTTGAATAGATTGAAATCTGGAGTTATGTTTCTTCAAGAGACACATCTTAAAAAAGATGCTCAATATAGATTAACCGCGAAATGGATTTCAAAAGTATATCACTCTTCGTTTATACACAAATCTAGAGGAGTTGCAATAATTATTCGTAAAGGTATACCTTTTAAACTTAATTCATTAATAGAGGATAAGGAGGGTAGATATTTAATAATTACAGGGGAACTACATTCAAAAAAAGTAATTCTTATGAATATATATGCACCTAATTTTGATAATCCACTATTTTTTAAGAAAATATTTAATAGTATTCCTATATCCACCCAATATAATTTAATAATTGGAGGTGATTTTAATTGTACTTTAGATAATTATCTGGATAGATCTTCTACAAAAATTAAGGCTCTCTCTAAATCAAGCAAGCTTATAAACTCCTTTAGTAAGACATTGAATGTTAAAGATATTTGGAGATTGGATAATCCTACCGGACGGGAATATTCATTTTTCTCGCCGGTATTTGGAACATATTCGAGGATTGATTATTTCTTAGTAGACTCAAAACTACTCCCCTTTACATATGATGCAAAGTATCATAATATTATTATCTCAGATCATGCCCCTTTAACATTTAAGATAAAATTAAAAGATATGGTTAATAAAACTAATATTTGGAGATTCAATACACAGATATTAAAGGATAAAGACTGCTGTAACTATGTGGAGAAACAGATTAAATTATTTTTTGAAACTAACGATAAACCTGAGACTTCCTCATTACTATTATGGGACACATTTAAAGCATTTATGCGTGGTGCAATAATATCAGCACAAGCTCATTTTAATAAAGAAAATCGAAAGATGGAGCAAAAGTTAGAAAAAGAGATAAACCAATTAGATAGTGAAAATATAATACACCCTTCAAAAGAGTTGAGTAATAAAATTGCAATATTAAAATATAGATTAAATAAAATTTATGCGGACCAAGTGATAAAATTATACCAACAAACTAAACAAGTTCATTTTGAATTCGGTGATAAACCTCAAAAATTATTAGCACGACAACTCAGAAGATTAGACGATGAAAAAACTATACATAGTATTAGATCGGCGCAGGGAAATACGTTGACTATACCAAAAGACATTAATGATACATTTTTACAATATTATCAAAATCTTTATTCATCTAAATTAACAGGGCAAACAGATGAAATGGAAACATTTCTAGAAAAATGTCATTTTAATAAGTTAAATTTTGAGAGTAGGCAATTATTAAATGCTGAAATATCTGTAATAGATATCGAAGAATCAATTGGATCGTTAAAAAATGGTAAAACAGCGGGCCCCGATGGCCTGAGTGCAGAATTTTATAAAAAATTTCACGATCTACTTTCACCTAGATTACAAACAGTGTACAGACACACCTATGAATTAGGAAAATTACCAGACTCTTTAAATGAATCTACAATTACATTAATTCCTAAATTAGATAAGGACCTGGAAGACCCTGGATCATACCGAGCGATTGCCCTTTTAAATACTGATCAAAAAATACTAACTAAAGTACTCTCTCGGAGGCTAAGTTTAGTGATTTCCAAAATAATACATTATGATCAAACAGGTTTTATTCCAAAACGTTACTCATCACATAATCTTAGACGCTTGTTTAATATTATTTACTCGAGAAGAAGGAGAGATATAGAATTAGCAGTTATATCGTTGGATGCTGAAAAAGCATTCGACCAGGTGGAATGGTCATATTTATTTAATATAATGGAAAAATATCAACTGGGGGATGGATTTTGTAAATGGGTAAGAATATTATATTCTAACCCTACTGCAAGAATTTTAACCAATCAAATATTATCACCTAAATTTAATCTCTTTAGGGGATGCAGACAGGGATGTCCGTTATCCCCTTTATTATTTGCCTTGGTGATAGAACCTCTGGCTGAAAGAATCAGATCAGAACCCGAAATATATGGGTACAACACTGACATAACAAATAATAAGATATCTTTATATGCAGATGATATTCTGATTTATATTACTAAGCCGGAACGTAGTATTCCAAAGCTATTCAATGTTATAAATGAATTTAGTGTATTTTCAGGATATAGGATTAATTGGAGTAAAAGTGACATAATGCCTATAACTGGTATAAATGTAAATATATTACAAAAATACCCATTAAAAATAGTTACAGATAAATTTAAATATTTAGGAATTAATGTGTCTAAATCCTATAAATTATTAATTAAAGCTAATTATTATCAATTATTAGAGAAACTTAAAAAAAACATTTTATATTGGAAAACACTTCCTATATCTATGATCGGTAGAATTAATGCTATAAAGATGATTTTTTTACCACAATTGTTATATTTATTTCAGGCAATTCCTTTTTTTCTTCCAAAAAGTTTTCTAAAAAAAATTGATACCATAGTTAATAATTTTGTCTGGGATTACAAAAACCATAGAATAGGTAAAAAACACTTATGTAAGTCGAAGATAAATGGAGGGCTGGCACTTCCAAATTTTTTATATTACTATTGGGCAGTCCAGATTAAGAATATGAATTTTTGGTGGGTAAATATGGATGTTGAACCAATGTGGCTAAAAATGGAAAAGGAAGACTGTTTACCCTTCACTATAGAGTCGATTATTTTCGCACCAAAGGAAGTACAAAAAAAGACTTATAGGGACAACATTATCATTCATAATATTAGGCGTATTTGGAAACAGATAGTTAAGACCTTACATCTGGATAATCTTTCTTTTAGGTTATCAATTAGGAATAATCCACTGTTTAAACCCTCAATCTTAGATGCGGGTTTTAGACTGTGGGAGGATTTAGGAATTAAAAGAATAGAACACCTTTATAGAAATGGAAAATTATTATTATTTGAAGAGTTACAAGATATTTTTGGATTACCTTCACAACATCATTTTAGGTATTTACAAATTAGAGATTTTATTAAATGTAACACATACGACTATAAAAATAAAGGACCAGGCTTATTAGATGAAGTGTTTAATTTACATCCAAATACGGATAAGCTTATAGCTTATATCTATAATATTATTTTAGATAAAGAGAACCCAACAACTGAAACATATCGTCAAGCATGGGAAAATGAAATTGGATTACCTATAACGAAAGAAACTTGGGAAGAAAGCTTACAAAGAATACATTGGTGTTCTTTGAATGCCAGACATACATTGATACAATTTAAAGTTATATATAGATTACACTACTCGAAAACCAAATTAAAAAGTATTTTTCCTAACCTTTCCTCTATTTGTGATAAATGTAAGAATTTTGAAGCAAATTTAATACATAGTTTTGTAACATGTCCACGGTTGAATTTTTATTGGATTGAAATTTTTAAAGTTATTTCGGAAGTCCTTAAGGTTAAACTTGACCCAGACCCAAAATTAATAATATTTGGAATCCCGGAGCCAAATTTGGTACTTACAATTAATCAAAGAAATTTTTTTGATTATTGTTTAATAATTGGGAAAAAAATGATACTTAAATTTTGGAAGGGAACATTATCCCCAACAATTAAAATGTGGAAAGCAGAGATGTTGGAGACGTTGAATTTGGAAAGAATTAGATTTGTCCTTTTGGACAAGTATAATTCTTTTGAATTGATATGGTCTCCATATATACAGTATTTAGAGAAGTAGCTATTCTTGGAATCACGGCTTCGACGGGCACCCTATGGATCCGATGCGAATAACTTACCTATAATTGATAATATTGTGTATTTATTAGAGATATTTCTGAATGAAATAGTATCTCGTACAATGTCTTTAGTTTTTGTTTATATATATATATATATATATGTAATATTATTGTTTTTCAAATTATCTTTTTAATTTTTAATTGATATATGTGCGAAAATTTTTATTTTTATTTTATTCCCTTTTATTTTTCCTTTTTTCTTTATTCTTTTATATATCTTTTTCTTTATTTCCATAAAAATAGAAGATATTATGTATTGATATGCTATTTGTAGTAATACTGAATTAAGGTGTTAGTTTATAAAGTAAGCTATATATTGTAAACTATTTACTTCAAATAAAAAAAATATTATAAAAAAAAGAAATTCTTGATGAATGTTTGAATGAACACCCTAACACAGAAAAATTGATGTGGACTATGGAAACGTCCCCATATCTCCCCATATCCCCTGACTCTGACTTTAAGAGCCCTATCTAGCTCTCCCTTGAAAGTATCCAGAGAACTGGCCCATTCCGCCCTCTGAGGCAGAGAATTCCACAGACTCACCACTATCCATGTGAAAAGGTGTTTCCTGGTCTCTGTTCTGAATGGCTTACCCCTTATTCTTAAACTGTGGCCCCTGGTTCTGGACCTTTGAACCTTTGAACCTTTGAACCGACTCCCCCAACATCGGGAACATGTTTCCTGCCTCGAGCTTGTCCAAACCCTTAATAATCTTATATGTTTCAAGAAGATCCCCTCTCATCTTTCTAAACTCCAGATTGTACAAGCCCAGCTGTTCCATTCTCTCAGCGAATGACAGTCCATATGCCGCACCATCTTTTCCGATACTTGCGCAGTTCATAAGTTGTTAGAGAAAGCAAAGTATGTGAAACGGACTGCCGGTGGAAACTATACAACCGAATACAATTACAATTCTGAAACGATTTTTGGGCAGATATGTGGAGAGCAGGCTCTACGAACCACAGCTCCATGATGTTGAAGCAGCAGCCCCAACACTCCGGAGCTTCAAACGGCGATCCGGGTATCATCGCCCGCTCCACGGTGAATCCAGTGCTGCGTCTCCGCCGGTGAAGCTTTGGCCGGTTCCCGGGAGGAAAGGCCGCGCCGATCCAGTTGGTAGGCCGCGAGGAGGGGGGGGGGGCGAGGACGCGACTCGGAGAACAGTCGCATCCTCGCCAGGCAGTGACTGGGAAACTCAGTTTCCCCCTTACCCCTACCCCCCTCCCCCACATAGAAAAACGAAAGAAACCTCCAAAACGTACTTTTAAAACAGACTAGAAATTAGAAAATAGATAGAAAAACAGACTGCCATCAATGCGGGGCCTGTGGCTGCTCCCAAAGGTTGGGCCATCCTAACTGTCGAACCCCTCGACACGGGAATGGTGCAGTCCAGAGGCGGCCCTTGACCAGAGGTTTAAAGGCAAGGGTTTTTGTGCCATCTCTCTCTCGTGGACTTCCTTGCTACACGAAAGGACAAAATAAAAGGTACTTCCCACTACACCTGGCTTCTCGCTTTGATTTCGGGATAGTACCCCACACGCCCCTAGTGGCACTGCCTCACATTACTATAGGAACATAGAAACATAGTAATTAGGTGCAGGAGTAGGCCATTCGGCCCTTCGAGCCTGCACCGCCATTCAATATGATCATATAAGGGAAGATATCCCATGCCAGGGGGCCACATGAGTGGCATGGGTGGGGGACAGATTTGTGAAATTTGAGCAATGTACATAGACTGTATGGAACAATTTGTATAGCCTCCGAAAATGTCGGATGGATTTTTCGCACGGTTGATGTATTCTATATATTTATTACTTGAGTAAAGTCTATTTTGAAATATAAAAAATTCAATATGAGGCGTTTTAAGACATAGAAACATAGAAAATAGTTGCAGGAGTAGGCCATTTGGCCCTTCGAGCCTGCACCGCCATTCATTATGATCATGGCTGATCATCCAACTCAGTATCCCGTACCTGCCTTCTCTCCATACACCCTGATCCCCTTAGCCACAAGGGCCACATCTAACTCCCTCTTAAATATAACCAATGAACTGGCCTCAACCACCGTCTGTGGCAGAGAGTTCCAGAGACCCACCACTCTCTGTGTGACAGAAGTCTTGCTCATTTTTAAAGGATTTCCCCCTTATCCTTAAGCTGTGGCCCCTTGTCCTGGACTTCCCCAACATCGGGTACCGAGGTACAATGAAAAGCTTTGTTGTGCATGCTATCAGATAATACTATACAACAATACAAGTCAACTCCAGTATAATGAGTGGAGCAAAGGGGAAGAATATAGTTCCCAGCATTGTAGCGCATCAGTTCCATGGACATTGACGAAAATTATCCCAGGAATGAGTGGGAGAACATATGATGAGCGTTTGTCGGTACTGGGCCTGTACTCAATCTGTACTGATTGTGGATGATCAGTTCGGGAACGAGTAAACTCAATCCGGCTACCGAGGAATTATGAGTCAACATTATTTTCTCCGAATAAGAACAAACAGAGGATTTCAGCACTCATTTCTGTTTGTTAATGTTGCGGGAATGCTTTTCTGTAAATAAAACCACAGATTTGGAAACAGGTGACATCATTTGCTTCCAAAGCTATAGTCATTGGGAGTGGAGTGTGTGGTCCTCCATAACGCGGGCCTGAGCTACAGGGAGATGTTGGGTGGGCTTGGACTTTCCTGTCTCATTCGCCTCTACCCCATTGCAGACATTGGACAAGCACGGGTTATTGATTGGGGACGATCAGCCATGATCAAAGTGAATGGCGGTGCTGGCTCGAAAGGGCCGAATGGCCTACCCCTGCACCTGCTGTCTAGTGTCTATTGTACTCGCTGGAGTTTAGAAGGATGAGAGGGTACCTCATTGAAACTTACCGAATAGTGAAAGGCCAGGCCAGAGCGAATGTGGAGAGGATGTTTTCACTAGTGAGAGGGTCCGTGACCAGTAGTCACAGCCTCAGAATGAAAGGATTTTCCTTTCGGAAGGAGATAATAGAAACATAGGAACATAGACAATAAGTGCAGGAGGAGGCCATTCGGCCCTTCGAGCCAGCACCGCCATTCATTGCGATCATGGCTGATCGTCCCCAGTCAATAACCCGTGCTTGTCCAATGTCTGCAATGGGGTAGAGGCGAATGAGACAGGAAAGTCCAAGCCCACCCAACATCTCCCTGTAGCTCAGGCCCTCGTTATGGAGGACCACACACTCCACTCCCAATGACTATAGCTTTGGAAACAAATGATGTCACCTGTTTCCAAATCTGTGGTTTTATTTACAGAAAAGCATCCCCGCAACATTAACAAACAGAAACGAGCGCTGAAATCCTCTGTTTGTTCTTATTCGGAGATAATAATATTGACTCATAATTCCTCGGTAGCCGGAGTGACCCGAAGGGTTTGTTTGGTGTGGGATGTCGTGTTTACAAACCACTTTGGAAATCCCTGCACTGGCAGATGGCTGAGTCAAATGCAAAGTGGTGGCCATTCACAACAGTGCAGCGGGTAGAGCCGCTGCCTCACAGCGCCAGAGACCCGAGTTCCATCTCGTGTGGAGTCTGCATGTTCTCCCTCACACTTCTTCACATCCTAGCTCCATAATCACTCTCTTCCCCTCTCCTTTACATCACCACTCACTCACACACTCACACTCACTCACACACTCTCACTCACTCACACACTCACACACACTCACACTCACTCACACTCACTCACTCACACTCACTCACACTCTCACTCACTCACTCACTCACTCACTCACTCACTCACTCACTCACTCACTCACTCACTCACTCACACTCACTCACACACTCACACTCACTCACACACACTCACACTCACACTCACTCACTCACACTCACACACTCACTCTCACTCACTCACTCACACTCACTCTCACTCACACTCACTCACTCACTCACACTCTCACTCACACTCACTCACACACACTCACTCTCACACAGACTCACTAACTCACTCACACACTCACACTCGCTCACTCACTCACACACACACTCGCTCACACTCACTCACTCACACACACTCACTCACTCACACTCACACTCACACACACACACTCACTCACACACATACTCGCTCACACACACTCACTCACACACACTCACTCACTCACACTCACTCACTCACACTCACTCACTCACTCACACTCACTCACTCACTCACATTCACTCACCCACCCACTCACACACTCATGCTCAATCAATCACTCCTCCCTCACAAACTCACTCACTACCTCACTCTCACTCACTCAATCTCATTCACTTACTCATTCCTACCTCACACACTCACTCACTCACATTCACTCACTCTCACTCACTCACACACTCACTCACTCACTCACTCACACACTCACTCACTCACTCACTCCTCACTCACTCACTCACTCACTCACTCTCACACAGTCACTCACTCACATTCACTCACTCTCACTCTCACTCACGCACTCACTCACTCACTCACTCACTCACTCACTCACTCCCTCACTCTCACACAGTCACTCACTCACTCACTCTCACACAGTCACTCACTCACTCACTCACTCACTCACTCACTCACTCACTCACTCACTCACTCACTCACTCACTCACTCACTCACTCACTCACTCACTCACTCAAGCACTCACTCACTCACTCACTCACTCACTCACTCACTCACTCACTCACTCACTCACTCACTCACTCACTCACTCTACCTATTCACCCTCTATCCCCTCTTCCCCTCTTTTTACTCCACTCTCTCTAACTCCCGGACACCCCAACTCCTTCACTCTATAGTCACCCCCACGCCCTCGTTATTACTCCCTCTCTCTGCACCACTGCCCCAATCCCCACTCTCCTCCACTCCCCAGCTCCCTCACTCCACTTCACTTTCCATCACTCCCTGACTTCTACATGCTCCCCCACTCCACCCTCACTCTCCAATTTCCCCAACTCTCCCCAACCCATCCTCACTCTCCCCTGCCCCTCGTTCCCCTCCCAACCTGCCCTCGCTCTCTCTCCCGCCCTCTCCTACTCCCCTCCCGAGAGCTAGATAGGGCTCTTAAAGATAGCGGAGTCAGGGGATATGGGGGAGAAGGCAGGAACGGGATACTGATTGGGGATGATCAGCCATGATCACATTGAATGGCGGTGCTGGCTCGAAGGGCCGAATGGCCTCCTCCTGCACCTATTGTCTATTGTCTATTGTCATTCCCTACTTTTACCCACTCCTTAACACACAGCCCCTCCTCTCTCCCCCCACACAACCTGCCCAATGGCTGTTGTGTGAAGGAAGGAACTGCAGATGCTGGTTTATACAGACACAAAGTACTGGAGTAACTCAGCTGGTCGGGCAGCATCTCTGGGGAATATGAATAGGCGACGATTCGGGTTGGAACCCTTCTTCAGACTGATGAGGGGACTGGAGATAGGAAAAGGCCAGGACAAATCAGGGCTAGCAACAGATGACCAAAGGTTTGGAGCCCACAATGGCCCATTGTTGGCTGGGGAAGAGGTTGCTATGAAGGAAAATAGTGGAACTAGTGGGCTGTTGTGTGCACCTCCTTGGTGTATTGGCCGGACTTTCATGAAGCCATCAACAAAGTCAGTTCCATTGTTTCCATGGCAACGCTAACCAAGTCCCTCTTCTTATTGTCCGACCAACACCTCACCTCGGCCCTGTTACTCCCTGGTACCGGGGCATGGTCAGTGTTGCCAATTCTCCCATGGTGCTTTATAGTTTCTACATTATTCATTCTTTTTTGGGGAAGTATCTAGCTATCACTGGCTAGACCAACAATTTTTTGGCCATTCTTAATTGCTCCTGAGAAGATGGTAGCGAGCCATCTTTTTCAACCGCTGTACCTCTCTCACCCCAACCATGGACTGTTTACCCTCCTACCATCCGGGAGGCGCTACAGGTCTCTCCGTTGCCGAACCAGCAGGTCCAGGAACAGCTTCTTTCCGGCGGCTGTCACGCTACTCAACAACGTACCTCGGTGACTGCCAATCACCCCCTCCCCCCCCCCCCCCCCGGACACTTATTGTTATTTATTCAAATCATTTGCTGTGTCGCTCTTCCAGGGAGATGCTAAATGCATTTCGTTGCCTCTGTACTGTACACTGACAATGACAATTAAAATTGAATCCGAATCTGAATCTGTAGTCCTTAGAAACATAGAAACATAGAAAATAGGTGGGGGAGGAGGCCATTCGGCCCTTCGAGCCAGCACGCTCATTCATTGCGATCATGGCTGATCGTCCCCAATCAATAACCCGTGCCTGCCTTCACCCCATATCCCTTGATTCCACCAGCCCCTAGAGCTCTATCTAACTCTCTTAAATCCATCCACTGCCCTCTGTGGCAGGGAATTCCACAAATTCACAACTCTCTGGGCGAAAAAGTTTTTACTCGCCTCAGTCTTAAATGGCCTCCCCTTTATTCTAAGACTGGTGACATGTTGGACATCTTTATTTTGGTGACATATTGGGGGAGTCCAGAACTAGGGGCCACGGTTTAAGAATAAGGGGTAGGCTATTTAGAATGGAGATGGGTGGTGTAGGAAGGAACTGCAGATGCTGGTTTAAACTGAAGATAGACACAAAAAACTAGAGAGGTCAGGACCACTCTCTAGTTGGTGATAGGATGGTTCAATTGCCTGATAACAGCTGGGAAGAAACTGTCCCAAAATCGGGTATATCTGCTCTGATTGGATAGTAGGCAAAACAAATTCACCCAACTTTTTCACCCAGAGAGTTGTGAGTCTGTGGAATTCTCTGCCACAGAAGGCAGTGGAGGCCAATTCACTGGATGTTTTCAAGAGACAGTTATATATACTAGCTCTTAGAGCTAACGGAATCAAGGGATTATGGGGAGTAGACAGGAACGGGGTACTGATTGTGGATGATCAGCCATGATCACATTGAATGACTGTGCTGGCTTGAAGGGCCAAATGGCCTCCTCCTGCACCTATTGTCCCTGTAACACTAATCACTGTACACCGGTACACATGACAACAATAAACCTAAATTTAAACTCGGTAATAAACCTAAAAGCAAGGCTACTAACTCTCCCTGAATCCTCAGTGCAATGGGGGGAATTTGAGGGAATCTCCAATGTTTTTGCTCTAGCTCCCCTGCAAAGGTTAAACCAATATTTGGATCTGTGATCTGAAGAAGGGTCTTGACCCAGAACGTCACCCATATCCTGCTCTCCAGAGATGCTGCCCGTCCCGTTGAGTTACTCCAGCATTTTGTGTCTATTTTCGGTGTAAACCAGCGGCGTAAACATTGGACTTTGTTTGTTTAGGAAGGAACTGCAGATGCTGGTTTACATTTTGCTCGGTCATCCTGAGACGTGGGCTGGGGGAAGAGAGGAACATACTTAGCAAAAGTGGGGTGGCATTTTTTGGTGAGCGTGGTTCATGACTGTGTACTTGTGGTATGAATATTTGCACACTGCGATGCTCAGCCTGACCTTTGGAAAAGTAAACAGTCCCCACCACGCATAAGCAGGATGTCAACATAAAATATGGGTGCTATTTCACGCTCACGGCAGCCTTTGTCGTAAAGGAAACTAAAAGGGTTTTTGTGACGCAGTGACCCATCATCCTGCAGATTGCAGCTTCCTCAGGAAGGGTGGGACTTGTAACACCAGTGCTTTATTACTGTCCACAAGTTATAGGAGCAGAATTAAGCTGTTCGGCCCATCAAACCTATCATTACTTAGCTATCAGCATCAAGTCTACTCCGCCGTTCAGTCATGGCTGATCTATCTTTCCCTCTCAACCCCATTCTCGAGCATTCGCCCCACCTTTACTAATCAAGAATCTATTAATTCCTGCCTGAAAAATATCTTGTTAAAGAAGGAACTGCAGATGCTGGAGAATCGAGGGTTACACAAAAAGCTGGAGAAACTCAGCGGGTGCAGCAGCATCTAAGGAGCGAAGGAGATAGGCGACGTTTCGGGTCGAGACCCTTCTTCAGACTGGTCAGGGATCAGGGAAACGAGAGATATAGACGGTGATGTGGAGAGATAAAGAACAATGGTCAATAGACAATTTGAAGATTCTGATGATTCATCACCCTCTGATTAGAGAAATTCCCCCTCAATGGACAATAGTCAATAGACAATAGGTGCAGGAGTAGGCCATTCAGCCCTTCGAGCCAGCACCACCATCCAATGTGATCATGGCTGATCATCCACAATCAGTACCCCCGTTCCCGCCTCCTCCCCATATCCGCTGACTCCGCTATCTTTAAGAGCTCTATCTAACTCTCTCTTGAAAGAATCCAGAGAAACAGCCTCCACCGCGCTCTGAGGCAGAGAATTCCACAGACTCACAACTAAAGGTACGCCCTCATCTCCTTTCCTTCTCTCGTGGAAACATCCTCTCCACATCCACTCTATCCACGCCGTTCACTAGTCTCTAAGTTTCAATGAGGTGTTCCCTCATCCTTCTAAACTCCAGCGAGTACAGGCCCAGTGCCGTCAAAAAAACATTATATGTTAACACAATAATTCCTGGGATCATTCTTGTAAACCTCCTCTGGACCATCTCCAGAGACTCAGATATGGGGCCCAAATCTGCTCACAATATTCTAAATGCCGTCTGACCCGTCCCTTATAAAGACTCATCCCTGTTTTTGTACTCTAGCCCTCTTGAAATAATGCCTGCATTGCATTTGCAGATTTTGCGTAGCCCAGGTGCCAACATTTGGCAGACTAGCTGAGGGCTCGCTACAGGTGTCTTTGGGAGATGCAGCACGGAAACAGGCCCTTCGGCCCAATTCGGCCATGCTGACAATGAGTTCAATGGTTCCTTTATTGTCACGTTTACCGAGGTACAGTGAAATACTTTTTTTTCTGCATACAGATAAATAAGATTATTTCCATACATAAACGCCATCCCAGATTAGTACAGAGTGTAGAAACAGCCCACTGAGTCAGTGTGCAAGAGTCTCCATGTTTTGGCACCATTTCCCAGTCCCAGCTGGCGTTGGCCTTAAAGTGCCGTTACAGCTGCCGCCTCCGTCTGGATCGACCGCCGTCCCTCTCCTCGCCCGGACACCTTCAGCCTCTGTGCCCCGGGGAGGGACCTTATGGGTGCGGAACGTAAGACCCCCCATGTCCCCCCCCCCATGGCCCCCCTCCCCCCCCCCCCCCCCCCCCCCGCGGCCATCCTCCGGTTCCCGGTCCTCAGGGACAAGCAGGAGACGAGCCTCGGACGGTGCTCCCACTCCAGGTGCGGTCCCCTCTTGGATAAGCTCATAAGTGATAGGAGCAGAATTAGGCCATTCGGCCCGTCAAGTCTACTCTTCCATTCAATCATGGCTGATCTATCTATCTATCCGTCTCAATGCTGTTCTCCTGCCTCCTCCCCATAACTCCTGACACCCGCTGGGAATTCTTACACTGCGCATGGCTGGCCGGGAATTTTTCATGAGCTCGTCCCATTCCTCAAACGTAGGGATGTTTTATTTTCACATTAGAAATGTCACAGACTAGAGGGCACAGGTTAATGTGCAAGGAGAAAGGTTTTAAGGACATGTGCTGGACAAGTATTTTACACACAGGGACAAGTCAAGTCAAGTCACTTATATTTCTAGAGCACATTTAAAAAACAACTCTCGTTGGCCAAAGTGCTTTACATTGGTATAAGAATAGTATAACAAACAACAGTGGTTCATAGATTAAATACAAACATCACTACATACATATAGCCCTCACTCAGAGGGCGTCAAGAAAGGCTTGGGAGTAGAGATGAGTTTTTAGTCTCTACTTAAAAGAGTTGATGGAGGGGGCAGTTCTGATGGGAAGAGGGACGCTGTTCCACAGTCTGGGAGCTGCAACCGCAAAGGTGGGGTCGGTCGCCCCTGAGCTTATGCCTAGACCACGGGATGTTCAGCAACCCCAAGTCGGCTGATCTGAGGGACCTGGAGGTGGTGTGGTGGGTGAGCAGACTTTTAATGTAGGTGGGGGCAAGCCCATTGAGGGTTGTGGAAGCTATATATTTTAATTAAAACACCAACCATCCCCTGCGTGAAAATGTTTCCCCTCAGATTCCCATTAAATGTTTCAGCTTTCACCTTAAAGCTGTGCCCGCTAGTGTTTGATTTTTCTACTCTGAGACAAAGGTTCTGAAGAAAGCTCATCAGCGCCTCTACTTCCTGAGAAGATTACGGAGAGTTGGTCTGTCAAGGAGGACTCTCTCTAACTTCTACAGGTGCACAGTCGAGAGCTTGCTGACCGGTTGCGTCGTGGCTTGGTTCGGCAATTTGAGCGCCCTGGAGAGGAAAAGGCTACAAAAAGTAGTAAACACTGCCCAGTCCATCATCGGCTCTGACCTTCCTTCCATCGAGGGGATCTATCGCAGTCGCTGCCTCAAAAAGGCTGGCAGCATCATCAAGGACCCACACCACCCTGGCCACACACTCATCTCCCTGCTACCTTCAGGTAGAAGGTTCAGGAGCCTGAAGACTGCAACAACCTGGTTTAGGAATAGCTACTTTCCCACAGCCATCAGGCTATTAAACTTGGCTCAGAACTCTGAACATTAATATCCCTCCATCTGTTATTTGCACTTTATTAATTTATTAATTCACGTGTGTATTTACGTACATAATTGTAGTCAATGCCTACTATGTTCTGTTGTGCTATGCAAAGAAAGATTTTCATTGTCCTGTCAGGGACATATGACAATAAACTCTTTTGACTTTTTTGACTTTCTCTCATAATATTATATACTTCTATTAGGTCTCCCGTCAGCCTTGGCATTCCAGAGAAAATAGTGCAAGTCCGTCCAACCTTTCCATGTAGCCAATACCCTGTAATCCAGGCAACCTTCCTGTGATCCTCCTCCGCACCCTCTCAAAAGCCTCCGCATCCTTCCTCCAATGAAGGTAACCAGACATGCCAAAACGCTAAAAGCTTGAGAGAGCTGTCTCAGGCTTGATGGGCTGACTGGTCTTGTTCGGCACTGGGGCGATGAGAACTCATTTCGCTGAACACCATCGCTCAGTCCGCCTGGACCTACCTGATCTCCCGGTTGCCAACCCCCTCCCCCCCCCCCCCCCTTCCTTTACCACACCGACCTTTCTGTCCTGGGCCTCCTCCATTGTCAGAGAGAGGCCTAGCACAAACTGGAGGAACATATTTTGCTTGGGCATCTTACAACACAGTGGTATGAATATTGATTCCTCTAACTTCAAGTAGCCCTTGCATCCCCTCTCCCTCCATCCCTCCCCTACCCAAACTGTACCAGGTTCAAAGTCCTCTTGTTGAGTCTCATTGTCTGTAACTTGTTTTCACCTAGAACACTGCGAACAATGGCCTGTTTCCTTTATCATCGTTACTTTTCTTGCATATTTTGAATTCATTTGTTCTATATCCCTCTTGATCACCGTCTATATCTTTCGTTTCCCTCTCCCCTGACTCTCAGTCTGAAGAAGGGTCTCGACCCGAAAGGTCGCCTATTCCTTTTCTTCAGCGATCCTGCCTGTCCCGCTGAGTTACTCCAGCTTTTTGAGTCTATCTTCAGAACTCATATCTTGCCAGCTGTTATCCATCCTATGTTTGGCCCGAACACTATTTTACTCCGGAGTCACGTGAGTGACTACGTGAAGAAGCCCCGCCTGGCGCTGGATCGGCATTACGTCGGCGCTATCGGTAGAGGAAGAGCTGCAGAGCGCAGCTCCAACACAGCGGTAGGGAAACGGCCCGCAGGTAAGTAAAATTATTTTACTTCCAGGGCGTTTTCTAAAAACTCCGTAGGCTGGTGGGTAAACCAGGAGGAGTTAAATTAAAAATTTTTTTTTTTTTAAATCGCGGGTAAAACGTGCGTCCTGCGGTGGAGAAGAGTCGGGACAGCAGATTATTGCGGAGCCGGTTCCAATACCGATGGCCGTTGAAATACCCGTTAGTGAGCCTTTGGTTGCTCCACAAACAAAAACTTTGAAAACCCAGTGCCTAAAATGTAAAAGAAAGCTTGAAAGGCCTGAGGTTTCTGAAAGGTCCTGAAAGGAAAGCCTTTTGGCTAAGAATGGATCTAATGGAGAAAATACTCCAAACAATAATCAACCAAGGGTCTAAGTACCCAGAATATTCCCAGGCAGCCCCTGAGGGGGTCCCATATCATGAATATGGTGCCAGTTTGAATTGGGAATTGAAACTCCAGTGCCCGGGATTGGGCTGGAGGAAGTCTCCTTTGAACAAGTTTCAGGAGTACCAGGGCTGTATGAGACTGACCCTGAAAGTGGTGTTCACGGTCAGAAGTACCCACCACAATACAAATATGTTGATCCAGGTGTGTCTGATGTGGCACAAAGTTTGCTATACCTGGAGGAGGCGGTGAGGCTATGGAAGGAAACCTGGCGGCCAATATTAATTATATGGTCTCTCACCTGCCTCAAGAAGCTGTCATGGTTGAGACAGCAGATTTGGATTTAAACACCTATTAATTGTACCTCACTGAAGGTACCTATGGTGAATCCGGCTTTTTGGGTGCCAATGTCATCAATGATGCGGGCACAGGAATTACGATTCAAAGAATCCTCAAGCTAATTTTGGCATCACTGTCTTTTGGAAGACAAGCTGGAAGGTTGTGGAATGACCAAAGTTCAGAACCATATGTTGGGTTTATTCTGCAACTCATTTTTTGAGATAAATTATATGAGGAAGATTGCCATTCGGCCTCTTTTACATCCAAGATTTGAAGGGTTGTGCAGGGCAAGCAATGTTCAAGCTCTTGGTTATTTGTTCAGAGAAAATCTGTCTAAACAAATTAAAGAAATTGATGAAGGGGAAAAAACTATTGGCCTTATGAAACCCTTCAATGTTGGCCAGAGAAGGGCTGGTCAAATGAGAAGGGGATTTGATTTTGGAGCTGGAACAAGCCGAGGCAGGAGTATGATAAGGAAAAATTACCAGCCAGCACAGCTGAATGTACACCCATTATTGGGAGAAGGAGATCACTTCGTCCAGTTGGAAAGGTACAAAACTTTATCCTATTAAAGAAGAAATGTTGGATGAACCTCAGTTTGGTGGTAGACTCCGAATGTTTTATAATGAATGGGACAGTATAACATCTGATCGTGTTGTATTAAATACTGTTTTAGGATCTATCATTGATTTTGTAGTAGGTATGGATCCATTGGGACAGAATTAGCCTAATCATTCTTTGATGTTTTCTGTTCTTGGGAAAAAATTCAAATTGACAAAGAGGTTAAGAATTTGTGTGAGAAAGGAGTTATTGAGAAAATAAGAGAGGATCCACAACAATATGTGTCAAATATTTCCCCAGACTAAAGAGATGGGGGTTGTAGAATCATTTAGATCTCACACAATTGAATACATTTGTCCAGTATAAACATTTTAAAATGGACACATTCAACACTGCAATGCAGCTGGTATCAACAGATTGTTATTTTGGTACAATAGATTTGAAGATGCATATTATTCAGTTCCAATTCATCAGCGCTTTCACAGGTATTTAAAGTTTAAATGGATGGGACAGCTGTGGCAATACAAAGCATTACATAATGGATTAAGTTCAGCACCTAGATTGTTCACTAAATTGTTGAAGCCAGCAATTGCACTGCTAAGGGCACAAAAACACATCGTTATGGCTTATCTAGATGACATTTAATTGTCAATGCTAATCATGAGTCAGCTGAAAAATCAGTCTCAGCAACTACAAGCTTGGTTGAAAAGCTGGGGTTCCTGATTCATCCAACAAAATCTAAGTTACAGCCATCCCAAACCATTGAATATCTGGGGTTTGTGATTAATTCAGTTACCATGTTGGTAACTTTACCAATGGAAAAGATGATTGATTTGACAAATTTGTGTCAGAGCCTGATTAACAAACCTTATCCCTCCATCCGAGAAGTTGCTAAGGTTATTGGGAAGTTGGTAGCAGCATTTCCAGCAGTAGAATTTGGTCCACTACATTACCAAAATATCAAAGGGCAAAAACTCAAGCGCTTGTACAGCGAGCAGGCCATTTTGATAGGCCTATGCAATTGCCAAAGGAAGCCTTATCGGAATTGCATTGGTGGATTGAGAATGTTCCACAAGCTGCTAAGAACATTTTAGTTCAGCAGCCAGTAGTGTTTTTGCAAATTGACGCAAGTTCTCTCGGATGGGGGGCTACGGATAATGAGACCAGCTGTGGGGGCAGATAGACTGTCCAAGAGGATGTATTGCTCCAAATATATGGTATTAATTATTTGGAGCTACTGGGAGCATTTTATGGATTAAAAGCTTATTGTTCTACTTTAAAGGATTTGCATGTCCAAATACAAATAGACAATACCACAACTGTGGCATATATCAATCACATGGGTGGTGTAAGATCAATATCATGTGATCATCTGGTAAATCTGATGTGGCAATGGTGTATTGGTAAAAATATTTGGCTATCAGCTATTTATCTCCCAGGGAGAGACAATGTTGTGGCAGACAAAAGATCATGAATATTTAAAGACAATACAGAAATGGATGTTAATCCACAAATTAAAAAAAAATATATAGTCAGTCGGTATGGAGTGCCAGACATTGATCTGTTTGCATCTAGATTGAATCACCAATTGCCCAAATACGTGTCTTGGGAACACGATCCAAGGGCAGTAGCGGTGGATGCTTTCTCGCTACACTGGGGGAATACATTATTTTATGTTTTTCCCCCATTCTGTCTGATTGGGCAATGTCTCAAGAAAATAGCGCAAGACGCTGCCAAAGGCATTTTCGGTGGTGCCAACTTGGCCTAAGCAGTCATGGTTCCCATTGATGCTAAAAATGATTATTGAACCATGTATGACAATTCCCAGTTGCGACAATCTGTTGACACAACCAGTAACAAAAGAAATTCATCCATTGCATGATCATTAGAATTTGTTAATCTGCAGGTTCTGACCAGACCATTGCAAGAGTTTGAACTGTCGGACAGGACCGTGGATGTTATAGATGCAGCTTGGAGGAATAGCACTAAAAAACAATATATGTTACATATAAGGAAATGTGAAGTTTTTGTACACAGTCAAAGATATCTTATCATATTGCAAACATTTCAAATGTATTGGAGTTCCTTGCTGGGTTACATTTTGATGAGCATTTGAGTTATAGTGCCATTAATTGTGCTCGTAGTGCATTGTCGTCCTACTTAGGACAAATTTCTGATCGGGATTCAGTTGGGTCTCACCCATTAGTATCCCGATTCATGAAAGGAATCCTCCCAAGCCCAGATATACAGAATTTTGGGATGTTAGCATTGTTCTCACTTTGCTTAAGCAATGGACTGCAATTACTTCAATGCCTTTGCAGAAGTTAATATTGAAGGTAGTAATGTTAATGGCATTGGTATCAGCTCAAAGAGTACAAACTTTGCAATTGTTACGGTTGGATTGCATGCACGTGACTGCAGATAACATTGTGTTTTATGTTTATGACCTGATCAAACAAAGCAGACCAGGGAGAACTGGAGCTAAGGTGTTAAAGAAGGAACTGCAGATGCTGGAGAATCGAGGGCTACACAAAAAGCTGGAGAAACTCAGCGGGTGCAGCAGCATCTAAGGAGCGAAGGAGATAGGCGATGTTTTGGGTCGAGACCCTTCAGTCTGAAGAAGGGTCTCGACCCGAAACGTCGCCAAGCTCCTTCGCTCCTTAGATGCTGCTGCACCCGCTGAGTTTCTCCAGCTTTTTGTGTAGCCATGGAGCTAAGGTAATGTTTAAAGCATATCCTATCGATGAAACATTGTGTGTAGTTAAGCATTTAACTCAATACATTGAGGTAACCAAAAATCTCAGAGGTTCTGAGGAAGCGCTATTGATAACGCACAAAAAACCACATACAAAATTTCAGTTCAAACCATTTCTAGATGGTTAAAACAGGTTTTAAGTCTAGCAGGAATAGACACTGATGTGTTTAAATCTCACTCCACTAGGGCGGCAGCTACGTCCGCGGCGAAGGTACAGGACGTACCACTCGATCAAATTTTTAGAGGCCGCAGGGTGGTGTAGAGAAGAAACGTTTTCAAAGTTCTACAATAAACCTGTTGTCACGGTGCCAGGATTTGGACACGCAGTACTGGGTTCTCTTTAAATGCTTGCTTTGTTTTATATTATCGATTTATGTTACCATTGACATCATTTATCATTTTTCTTTTGTAATTTTCCCCTACGATAGAGGGGTTATTATTTTTAAAAATTGTTCTTTTTTAAAGGACATTCCATAAATTGTAACAATGTCTTAAAATACTATTTACATACTACTGTTTTGACTAAACAGAGAGTCGTATGGAATGAATCTACGACATAAAAAACACAGAGCTTTAAAATCTTCACGTAGTCACTCACGTGACTCCAAAGTAAAATAGTAAGATTAAACGAGAACTTACCTATTCGAAGTTTGATCTTTATTTTATGAGGAGTTACGATGAGGGATTACATGCCCTCCGCTCCCAACCCTCATAATATAAATGATCATCTGGTAGTTCTAGTCTATGTTGGGCCTTACTATCTTACTCCGGCTATTGGTTCTGTGTTTTTCATGCCGCTGCTTTGAAGTATGCCGATCCAGCGCCAGGCGGGGCTTCTTCACGTAATCCCTCATCGTAACTCCTCATAAAATAAAGATCAAACTTCGAACAGGCAAGTTCTCGTTTAATCTTACTATTTTTGTCCACTTAAAACGCTTTTGTCACATTTAATCTCCGCTTGCCCATATTTGGAAGGTTTCGGGTGTCAGCAAACTTTGGAAGCTTAAAGCTGAGATGACGCTGTTCTCCCTGGAAAGACGAAAAAATTCCCGATGAATGTGCAAACAGGGCACATCTGCTGTGGAAAGTGAGAGGACTCGGTGTTGGAAAATGTGAGAAGGACTGTGACTCAGGGTGAGGCCGTGCATTTAGCAATCAAAGTTAGCCCAACACCATCTTATAGCTAATACCCTCTCATCCAAACAGCAGCCTGGGAAATTGCTTTGGCACCTTCCCCAAAGCCTCTACATCTATCAGTCAGTCAGTCAGTCAATTTTATTTCTGTAGTACATTTAAAAACAACACACGTTGACCAAAGCGCTTTACATCAGTGCAGGTACTAACATGGAAACATAGAAAATAGGTGAAGGATTAGGCCATTCAGCCCTTCAAGCCTGCACCGCCATTCAATATGATCATGGCTGATCATCCAACTCAGTATCCCGTACCTGCCTTCTCTCCATACCCCCTGATCCCTTTAGCCACAAGGGCCACATCTAACTCCCTCTTAAATATAGCCAAGAACTGGCCTCAACTACCTTCTGTGGCAGAGAATTCCACAGATTCACCACTCTCTGTGTGAAAAATGTTTTTCTCATCTCGGTCCTAAAATACTTCCCCCTTATCCTTAAACTATGACCCCTTGTTCAGGACTTCCCCAACATCTTCCTGCATCTACCCTGTCCAACCGCTTAAGAATTTTATAAGTTTCTATAAGATCCCCCCTCAATCCTCTAATTTCTAGAGAGTACAAGCTGAGTCTATCCAGTCTTTCTTCATATGAAAGTTCTGACATCCCAGGAAGCAGTCTGGTGAACCTTCTCCGTACTCCCTCTATGGCAAGAATGTCTTTCCTCAGATTAGGAGACCAAAACTGTACACAATACTCCAGGTGTGGCCTCACCAAAACCCTGTACAACTACAGTAGAACCTCCCTGCTCCTATACTCAAATCCTTTTGCTATGAATGCTAACATACCATTTGCTTTCTTCACTGCCTGCTGCACCTGCATGCCTACTTTCAATGACTGGTGTACCATGACACCCAGGTCTCATTGCATCTCCCCTTTTCCTAATCGGCCATCATTCAGATAATAGTCTACTTTCCTGTTCTTGCCACCAAAGTGGATAACCTCACATTTATCCACATTATACTGCATCTGCCATGCATTTGCCCACTCACCCAACCTATCCAAGTCACCTTGCAGCCTCCTAGCATCCTCCTCACAGCTAACACTGCCCCCCAGTTTCGTGTCATCCACAAACTTGGAGATGTTGCATTCAATTCCCTCGTCCAAATCATTAATATATATTGTAAATAGCTGGGGTCCCAGCACTGAGCCTTGTGGTACCCCACTAGTCACTGCCTGCCATTCTGAAAATGACCCGTTTACTCCTACTCTTTGCTTCCTGTCTGTTTGTATACTAATCTCTTTTGTGGGACCTTGTAGAAAGCCTTCTGAAAGTCCAGATAAAACACATCCACTGGTTCTCCCTTATCCACTCTACTAGTTACATAGTCGAAAGATTCTATAAGATTTGTCAGACATGATTTACCTTTCGTAAATCCTTGCTGACTTTGTCCAATGATTTCACCACTTTCCAAATGTGCTGCTATCCCATCTTTAATAACTGACTCTAGCATTTTCCCCACTACCGATGTTAGACTAACTGGTCTGTAATTCCCCGTTTTCTCTCTCCCTCCCTTTTTAAAAAGTGGGGTTACATTAGCTACCCTCCAATCTTCAGGAACTACTCCAGAATCTAAAGAGTTTTTAAAAATTATCACTAATGCATCCACTATTTCTGGGGCTACTTCCTTAAGCACCCAGGGATGCCGCCTATCTGGCCCTGGGGATTTATCGGCCTTTAATCCACCGAACACCACTTCCCGGCTAACTGGATTTCACTCAGTTCCTCCATCTTATTTGATCCCCGGCCCCCTGCTATTTCTGGCAGATTACTTATGTCTTCCTTAAGTAAAGACAGAACCAAAGTAGTTATTCAATTGGTCTGCCATGTCCTTGATCCCCATGATCAATTCACCTGTTTCTGACTACAAGGGACCTACATTTGTTTTAACTAATCTTTTACTCTTCACATATCTATAAAAACTTTTGCAGTAAGTTTTTATGTTCCCTGCCAGTTTTCTTCCATAATCTATTTTCCCTTTCCTAATTAAGCCCTTTGTCCTTTTCTGTTGGACTCTGAATTTCTGGTAGGCTGCTTTTTCTTGCTAATTTGTACGCTTCATCTTTTGTTTTGATACTATCCCTGATTTCCCTTGTTATCCACGGATGCACTACTTTCCTTGATTTATTCTTTTGCCAAACTGGGATGAACAATTGTTGTAGTTCATCCATGCAGTCTTTAAATGCCTTCCATTGCCTATCGACCGTCAACCCTTTAAGAATCAATTGCTAGTCTATCTTGGTCAATTCACGTCCCATACCCTCAAAGTTACCTTTCCTTAAGTTCAGAACCCTTGTTTCTGAATTAACAATGTCACTCTCCATCCTAATGAAGAACTCAACCATATTATGGTCCCTCTTGCCCAAGGGGCCACGCACAACAAGACTGCTAACTAACCCTTCCTCATTACTCAATACCCAGTCCAGAATAGCCTGCTCTCTTGTTGGTTCCTCTACATGTTGGTTTAGAAAACTATCCCGCATACATTCCAAGAAATCCTCTTCCTCAGCACACCTGCCAATTTGATTCACCCAATCTATATGTAGATTGAAGTTACCCATTTTAACTGTTTTACCTGTGTTGCAGGCATTTCTAATTTCCTGTTAGATGCCATCCCCAACTCCACTACTACTGTTAGGTGGTCTGTACACAACTCCCACTAGCGTTTTCTGCCCCCGAGTGTTTCACAGCTCTACCCATGTTGATTCCACATCCTCCAAGCTAATGCCCTTCCTTTCTATTGCGTTAATCTTCTCTCTAACCAGCAACTCTACCCCACCTCCTTTTCCTTTCTGTCTATCCCTCCTGAATATTGAATATCCCTGGATGTTCAGCTCCCAGCCTTGGTCACCCTGAAGCCATGTCTCCGTGATCCCAACTATATTATATTCATTAATAACTATCTGCGCATTCAACTCATCCACCTTATTACAATTGCTCCTTGCATTGAGACAAAGCCTTCAGGCTTGTTTTTACAACACTCTTACCCCTTATACAATTATGTTGAAAAGTGGTCCTTTTTGATTTTTGCCCTGGATTTGTCTGCCTGCCACATTTACTTTTCACCTTGCTACCTATTGCTTCTACCCTCATTTTATACTCCTCTGTCTCTCTGCTCATGCTCCCATCCCCCTGCCACATTAGTTTAAATCCTCCCTGACAGCACTAGCAAACACTCCCCCAAGTACGTTGGTTCCATTCCAGCCCAGGTGCAGACCGTCCTGTTTGTACTGGTCCCACCTCCCCCAGAACTGGTTCCAATGCCCTAGAAATTTGAATCCCTCCCCCTTGCACCATTTTTCAAGCCATGTATCCATCTGCAATATCCTCCTATTTCTACTCAGACTAGCACGTGGCACTGGTAGTAATCCAGAGATTATTACCTTTGAGGTCCTACTTTTAAGTTTATCTCCTAGCTCCCTAAATTCACCTTGTAGGACCTCATCCCGTTTTTTACCTATATCATTGGTGCCAATGTGCACCACAACAACTGGCTGTTAACCCTCCTACTTCAGAATGTTCTGCAGCCGTTCAGTGACATCCCTGACCCTTGCACCAGGGAGGCAACATACCATCCTAGAGTCTCGTTTTCAGCCGCAGTAACGACTATCATGAACTTGGCTGCTGCTGCCTTCCCCTGATGAGCCATCTCCCCCAACAGTATCCAAAATGCTATATCTGTTTAGGAGGGAGATGACCGCAGGGGACTCCTGCACTACCTGCCTACTGCAACGCTGGCTAGTGGCCACCCGTTCCCTTTCTGGCCGCTTAACTTTTACCTGCGGTGTGGCCAACTCACTGCACGTGCTATTCACGAGCTTCTCAGCACCGTGGATGCTCCAGTATTAATCCAACCGCAGCTCCAATCGTTCAATGCGGTCTGCCAGGAACTGCAGCTGGACACACTTCCTGCACACGTAGTCATCAGGGACACTGGCCATATCCCTGATCTCCCAGATGTTGCAGGATAAGCAAACCATGGGGCCGATCTCAACTGACATGGCTTGCCCCCAAATTAAATCAACTCATTCACACTATAAAAATCTTAATCCTTTAAACTGTACCTTTACTAAAAAGCACTGTACCCTTAGCTCGCTGTACCTTAACTCACAGAACCCTTAACTCACTGAACCCTTAACTCACTGTACCCTTAACTCACTGAACCCTTAACTCACTGAATCCTTAACTCACTGAACCCTTAACTCACTGAACCCTTAACTCACTGAACCCTTAACTCACTGAACCCTTAGCTCACTGGACCCTTAACTCACTGGACCCTCTCACTGAACCCTTAACTCACTGTACCCTTAGCTCACTGTACCCTTAGCTCACTGTACCCTTAGCTCACTGAACCCTTAACTCACTGAACCCTTAACTCACTGAACCCTTAACTCACTGAACCCGAAGCTCACTGAACCCGAAGCTCACTGTACCCTTAACTCACTGAACCCTTAACTCACTGAACCCTTAACTCACTGAACCCTTAACTCACTGAACCCTTAACTCACTGAACCCTTAACTCACTGAACCCTTAGCTCACTGGACCCTTAGCTCACTGGACCCTTAACTCACTGGACCCTTCTCACTGAACCCTTAACTCACTGTACCCTTAGCTCACTGTACCCTTAGCTCACTGTACCCTTAGCTCACTGAACCTTAACTCACTGAACCCTTAACTCACTGAACCCTTAACTCACTGAACCCGAAGCTCACTGAACCCGAAGCTCACTGTACCCTTAACTCACTGAACCCTTAACTCACTGAACCCTTAACTCACTGAACCCTTAACTCACTGAACCCTTAGCTCACTGAACCCTTAACTCACTGAACCGTTCTCACTGAACCCTTAACTCACTGAACCCTTAACTCACTGTACCCTTAGCTCACTGAACCCTTAGCTCACTGAACCCTTAACTCACTGAACCCTTCTCACTGAATCCTTAACTCACTGTACCCTTAGCTCACTGAACCCTCAACTCACTGAACCCTCAGCTCACTGAACCCTTAGCTCACTGAACCCTTAACTCACTGAACCCTTAACTCACTGAACCCTTAACTCACTGAACCCTTAACTCACTGAACCCTTAACTCACTGAACCCTTAACTCACTGTACCCTTAGCTCACTGTACCCTTAGCTCACTGAACCCTTAACTCACTGAACCCTTAACTCACTGAACCCTTAACTCACTGAACCCTTAACTCATTGAACCCTTCTCACTGAACCCTTAACTCACTGAACCCTTAACTCACTGAACCCTTAACTCACTGAACCCTTAACTCACTGAACCCTTAACTCACTGAACCCTTAACTCACTGAACCCTTAACTCACTGAACCCTTAACTCACTGAACCCTTAACTCACTGAACCCTTAACTCACTGAACCCTTAACTCACTGAACCCTTAGCTCACTGGACCCTTAGCTCACTGGACCCTTAACTCACTGGACCCTTCTCACTGTACCCTTAGCTCGCTGTACCCTTAGCTCACTGTACCCTTAGCTCACTGTACCCTTAACTCACTGAACCCTTAACTCACTGAACCCTTAGCTCACTGAACCCTTCTCACTGAACCCTTAACTCACTGAACCCTTAACTCACTGAACCCTTAACTCACTGAACCCTTCTCACTGAACCCTTAACTCACTGTACCCTTAGCTCACTGAACCCTTAACTCACTGAACCCTTAGCTCACTGTACCCTTAGCTCACTGAACCCTTAACTCACTGAACCCTTAACTCACTGAACCCTTAACTCACTGAACCCTTAACTCACTGAGCCCTTCTCACTGAACCCTTAACTCACTGAACCCTTAACTCACTGTACCCTTAGCTCACTGTACCCTTAACTCACTGAACCCTTAACTCACTGAACCCTTAACTCACTGAACCGTTAACTCACTGAACCCTTCTCACTGAACCCTTAACTCACTGAACCCTTAACTCACTGAACCCTTAGCTCACTGAACCCTTCTCACTGAGCCCTTAACTCACTGAACCCTTAACTCACTGAACCCTTAACTCACTGAACCCTTAACTCACTGAACCCTTAACTCACTGTACCCTTAACTCACTGAACCCTTAACTCACTGAACCCTTAACTCACTGAACCTTTAACTCACTGTACCCTTAGCTCACTGAACCCTTAACTCACTGAACCCTTAACTCACTGTACCCTTAACTCACTGAACCCTTAACTCACTGAACCCTTCTCACTGAACCCTTCTCACTGAACCCTTAACTCACTGAACCCTTCTCACTGAACCCTTCTCACTGAACCCTTAACTCACTGAACCCTTCTCACTGAACCCTTAACTCACTGAACCCTTAACTCACTGAACCCTTCTCACTGAACCCTTCTCACTGAAACCTTAACTCACTGAACCCTTCTCACTGAACCCTTCTCACTGAACCCTTAACTCACTGAACCCTTCTCACTGAACCCTTAACTCACTGAACCCTTAACTCACTGAACCCTTAACTCACTGAACCCTTCTCACTGAACCCTTAACTCACTGAACCCTTCTCACTGAACCCTTAACTCACTGAACCCTTAACTCACTGAACCCTTAACTCACTGAACCCTTAACTCACTGAACCCTTAACTCACTGAACCCTTAACTCACTGAACCCTTAACTCACTGAACCCTTAACTCACTGTACCCTTAACTCAATGTTAACTGCCGACTGTGGGTTAAATTCACCCCAAACCGCAACGTTCCAATCCACCGCATTCCACTAAAACCCACTCACAAGTTGATTTAAATGGCCATTAATTTACAGGAATTAAACACTAAATTCCTTCAATTTGGCCTATAAATTCATGAAAATGAGATTTAAAAATCATGTTATATTGTGGATTATTGTGTGAATGTTATTTGGACACAGGCAATTTAAAAATGTTGATCCTTTCTTAAGAAATGGATAGATGTTTAGATCTAGTAATTGAATTTTGTAATTAGCTACAATTAGGTAACTAACTAATTATATGCTTTAATTTCAGGTCATCCAAGTAAGATTGTTTCATATTTGTTTCAGAATGCTTCAATCTATAATAACTGAAAATTTCATTGAGTTCTATTAATTTTTAAGAAAGTTATGGGCTTTTGACTGTCCTTGATCACAGCTCTTGTGTTAAGTCAATGGAAAAGCAATGGGGAACAAGATGCTAATTTCCGAGTATGAAAATGGCCATAACTTTTTTAATACTGAAGATATGAAAGTGAATTAGGTGTCAAATTAAGCTTCTTTTTATGCTTTATCTGATGGGATAAATTGCAGACTTGATTTTTTAAATCTCAAAATGTTGTAACATTGCCGATTGCAGAGTTGGAGATGTAGCCCAGTCCATCAACTGGAGTATTGCGTACAGTTTTGGTCTCCAAATCTGAGGAAAGACATCCTTGCCATAGAGGGGGTACAGAGAAGATTCACCAGACTGATTCCTGGGATGTCGGGACTTTCATATGAGGAAAGATTGGATAGACTCGGCTTGTACTCGCTGGAATTTAGAAGATTGAGGGGGGATCTTATAGAAACTTACAAAATTCTTAAGGGGTTGGACAGGCTAGATGCTGGAAGATTGTTCCCGATGTTGGGGGAGTCCAGAACAAGTGGTCACAGTCTAAGGATAAGGGGGGAATTCCTTTAAGACCGAGATGAGGAAAACATTCTTTACACAGAGAGTGGTGAGTCTCTGGAATTCTCTGCCACAGAAGGTAGTTGAGGCCAGTTCATTGGCTATATTTAAGAGGGTGTTAGATGTGGCACTTGTGGCTAAAGGGATCAGGGGGTATGGAGAGAAGGCAGGTACGGGATACTGAGTTGGATGATCAGCCATGATCACATTGAATGGCGGTGCAGGCTAGAAGGGCCGAATGGCCTACTCCTGCACCTATTTTCTATGTTTCTATGTTTCTATCACACAGGCCAGCCTCCCCACAACCGACTCCATCTACACTTCACACTGTCTCAGAAAAGCAGCTGTAGATTTGCAGCCTCACGGCGCCGGAGACCCGGGTTCGATCCTGACTACGGGCGCTGTCTGTACGGAGTTTGTACGCTCTCCCTGTTTTCTTTGGGTGCTCCGGTTTCATCCCACAATCCAAAGACGTACAGGTTTGTAAGTTTTTGGCTTCTGTAAAGTTGTAAATTGTCCCCAGTGTGTGGGATAGTGCTGGTGTACGGGGTGATCGCTGGTCGCTGCCAGCTCAGTGGGTCGAAGGGCCTGTTTCCACATTGTATCACCAAAGTCTAAAGAGTTCAAGGCAGTCGGAGTTAAATGTAATTAATAGTTTAGCATCCTGCCTGTGTTCTGTCACACTACATTTCCTAACACACCATTGACGTAATCTATCTAAAAATTCATTTGTTATGCTAGAATGTCAAATTTACAACCGGAAACAATCTATTTTCAAATCTTTGGTCTTTCTGTAAGTGGCTCTACAAATGTGGGTTGGCTCCCTCCTCTGGTGTATCAATAATGGAGGTATGCAGAGCCCTGTAATATCCTGGAACATGTTGCACAAAACCTTGGCATTCAGACTACGCGTGTTGTCTTCCTCTGTGGCCCATTGCCAGAGAGGAAAGTTGGAACGCACACTTGGCAAAGTCCATTCCGGCCATGTTGACGGAAGTCCCAACTGGGAAATGTAAGTCAATAGACAATAGACAATAGGTGCAGGAGTAGGCCATTCAGCCCTTCGAGCCAGCACCGCCATTCAATGTGATCATGGCTGATTCCGCTGACTGATCAGCATGCAACGAAAGCTTTTCACTGTACCTTGGTACATGTAACAATAAACTGAGGCGAACTAATTAGACGTCCAGTTGACATCCAGCCCTCTCCAGGAAGTCCAGGAAGGAACTGCAGGTAAGCATTTAAGAGGGAATTAGATGTGGCCCTTGTGGCTAAGGCGATCAGAGGGTGTGGAGAGAAGGCAGGTACAGGATACTGAGTTGGATGATCAGCCATGATCATATTGAATGGCGGTGCAGGCTCAAAGGGCCGAATGGCCTACTCCTGCACCTAATTTCTATGTTTCTATGTAAGTTCATAGATGATAGGAGCAGAACTAGGCCATTCGGCCCATCCAGTCTACTCCAACATTCAATCATGGCTGATCTATCTCCCCCTACCAACTCCATTCTCCTGCCTTCTCCCATAACACCCAAACTAAACAAGAAACATGTATAACCATATAACCATATAACAATTACAGCACGGAAACAGGCCTTCTCGGCCCTTCCAGTCCGTGCCGACCATTTATTTTCCCCTAGTCCCATCTACCTGCACTGAGACCATACCCCTCCATTCCCTTCCCGTCCATATACCTATCCACTTTACTTATAAATGTTAAAATCGATCCTGCCTCCACCACTTCTGCTGGAAGATCATTCCACACAGCCACCACTCTCTGAGTAAAGAAGTTCCCCCTCATGTTACCCCTAAACTTCTGTCCCTTAATTCTCATGTCATGCCCTCTTGTTTGAATCTTCCCTACCCTCAATGGGAAAAGCTTATCCACATCAACTCTGTCTATCCCTTTCATCATTTTAAAGACCTCAATCAAGACCCACCTTAACCTTCTGCGCTCCAAAGAATGTACACCGAAGATAGACAAAAAAAGCTGGAGTAACTCAGCGGGACAGACAGGCAGCATCTCTGGAGAGAAGGAATGGGTGACGTTTCGGGCCGAGACCCTTCTTCAGACTGAGAGTCATTAATGCTGGAACTGCCTCCCCGATATCGGGAAGCCTCTTCACCAGGCAGACGGCAGTGGATCAAGGAGGCGAGGTGCCCCCATCTCCACATGGGGTGATCATGGCTGCCAATAAACCTGGCCTTCCTATCACAAGAACAGATAAATGACAGTCAGCAAGTCATGTAGCACGGTAACATAGGTGTAGAAAGGAACTGCAGTTGCTGGTTTAGACAATAGACAGCAGAGGTGCAGGAGGAGGCCATTCAGCCCTTCGAGCCAGCACCACCATTCAATGTGATCATGGCTGATCATCCCCAATCAGTACCCCGTTCCTGCCTTCTCCCCATATCCCCTAACTCCGCTATCTTTCAGAGCCATATCTAGCTCTCTCTTGAAAGTATCCAGAGAACCGGCCTCCACCACCCTCTGAGGCAGAGAATTCCACAGACTCACAACTCTCTGTGAGAAAAAAGTGTTTCCTCGTCTCCGTTCTAAATGGCCGACCCCTTATTCTTAAATCCATGTGCAGTCTTTCCGCTGACTGATCAGCATGCAATGAAAGCTTTTCACTGTACCTCGGTACACGTGACAATAAACTAGAGGTCTTTAAAATGATGAAAGGGATAGACAGAGTTGACGTGGATAAGCTTTTCCCATTGAGGGTAGGGAAGATTCAAACAAGAGGGCATGACATGAGAATTAAGGGACAGACGTTTAGGGGTAACATGAGGGGGAACTTCTTTACTCAGAGAGTGGTGGCTGTGTGGAATGATCTTCCAGCAGAAGTGGTGGAGGCAGGATCGATTTTAACATTTAAAAGTAAAGTGGATAGGTATATGGACGGGAAGGGAATGGAGGGGTAAGGTCTGAATGCAGGTAGATGGGACTAGGAGAAAATGAATGGTCGGCACGGACTGGAAGGGCTAAGAAGGCCTGTTTCCGTGCTGTAATTGTTATATGGTTATATGTTATATGGTTAACTACCAGACGTCTAATTGACATGCAGCCCTCTTCCTACAAGAGCCTGTCTCTGCTCCACAGTGGAACCTGTGCATCATGTGATCAGTTACTGGAAAGGCTACGTGTTGGAGCTTCCTGCTGAGGAGTCTAGAACTGATGATAACCCGTCAGAGATGAGCCGCAGGATGTATAGCTTTAATCCGCCTGCTATTTGCGTTTGGAAAGTGTCATAGAGTCACAAAGCACTGAAACAGGCCCTTCGGCCCAACTTGTCCATGCCAACCCACATGCCCCATCTACACTAGTCCCACCTGCCTGCGTTTACCCCATGTCACTCTAAACCCGACTGATCCGTGTACCTGTCCAAATATATTTGAAACGTTGCTATTCTACCTGCCTCAACTACCTCCTCTGAAGAAGGGTCTCGACCCGAAACGTCACCCATTCCTTCTCTCCAGAGATGCAGCCTGTCTGTCCCGCTGAGTTACTCCAGCATTTTGTGTCTACCTTCAAGTACCTCCTCGTTCCATATACCCACCGCTCTCTGCGTGAAAATGTTTCTACCTCAGAGCACACGGTAGAGTGGCTGCCTCACAGCGCCACTCCCGACTACGGGTGCTGTCTGTACGGAGTTTGCACGTTCTCTCTGTGACCACGTGGGTTTTCTCCGGGTACTCCGGTCTCCCCCCACACTCCAAAGACGTGCAGGTTTGCAGGTAACTTGGCTTCTGTAAAATTTGTAAATAGTCCCCAGTATGTGAAGGATAGTGTTAGTGTGCGGGGATCGCTGGTCGGCGCGGACTCGGTGGGCCGAAGGGCCTGTTTCTGCTCTGTAGCTATAAACTAAAATAAAAAAATAAAAGATACCTAATACATGGATAGGATTGGTTTAGGGGGTTATGGGCCAGGGGTGTATAAAATCATGAGAGGAATAGATCGGGTAGACGCACAGAGTCTCTTGCCCAGAGTAGGGGAATCGAGGACTAGAGGACATAGGTTCAAGGTGAAGGGGAAAAGATTTCATCGGAATCTGAAGGGTATCTTTTTCATACAGAGGGTGGTGGGTGTATGGAACAAGCTGCCAGAGGAGGTAGTTGAGGCTGGGACTATCCCAACATTTAAGAAACAGTTAGACAGGTACATGGATAGGACAGGTCTGGAGGGATATGGACCAAGCGCAGGCAGGAGGAACAGGTTGGCCGGTGTGGGCAAGTCGGGCCGAAGGGCCTGTTTCCACACTGTGTGACTCTACGACCTGGCATCATGTGCAGCACGGACACTGTGGGCCGAATGGCCTGTTTCTGTGCTGTACTGCTCCATGTTGCACCAGTGCTGCTACAAGACCATCACCTCCGGGAAAGTCTTCCCGGAAACTTGCCGCCTTCCGTGTTGGGAATGTTGATTGAGGATTTCCGGAATGTGGGGAATTGATGAAGCAACACTGAGGCTCGGTGAGTAAGGGACACGCACTGGGGACCCAGCAGGTCTGGGTTGCTGGGTCGTCTGAAGCAGCCGGGCTGTGTAAAGAGGAAGCCTGAATGGTGTTCACTTACAGTCAGACAATGGACCCATATGACGGGACTTTGGAGAAAGACCCTGACCTGTACTCATTGTATTTCCTGTGCATATTGTTAGTTTAGTTTAGTTTTACAGATCCAACGTGGAAACAGGCCCTTCGGCCCACCAAGCTTGGATAGGTGACGTTTCACAGAGTGCTGGAGTAACTCAGCGGGTCAGGCAGCATCTGTGGAGAACATGGATAGGTGACGTTTCACAGAGTGCTGGAGTAACTCAGCGGGTCAGGGAGCATCTGTGGAGAACATGGATAGGTGACGTTTCACAGAGTGCTGGAGTAACTCAGCGGGTCAGGCAGCATCTGTGGAGAACATGGATAGGTGACATTTCACAGAGTGCTGGAGTAACTCAGCGGGTCAGGCAGCATCTGTGGAGAACATGGATAGGTGACGTTTCACAGAGTGCTGGAGTAACTCAGTGGGTCAGGCAGCATCTGTGGAGAACATGGATAGGTGACGTTTCACAGAGTGCTGGAGTAACTCAGCGGGTCAGGCAGCATCTGTGGAGGACACGGATAGGTGAGGTTTTGGGCGGAGACCCGTCTTCAGAAGATGCTGCCTGACCTCCTGAGTCCCTCCGCCTGACACTCGGTATTTCACTGCGATTTTTTTTTTTTGCTCCGGATTCCGCAGTTGCTGTTTGGGATGTTTGCAAACACTCTCTCAACTCTGGAGTGGAATGGCAGGACCGTGGAGCCGAGAGTCGGCGCTTCCAGCCCGATATCCTCTCCGTCACTTTACTGGGCAAACAAGTCTAATTGATGTTGATACAACCGATGTTGTCAGGCGTAGATCTTGCTCACATTCACAGCCCGTGCTCGTCCGCTGGCAACGGGGAGGCTGATTCCTGGGGTCAATATTTGGGATGTGGAGACAACACTTAACTCGCCGCTTACCCGGGGGGGGGGGGGGGGGGAGGAGGAGAGGAGGGGAGGAGAGAGGAGAGAGGAGAGGATGGAAGGGGAGGGGAGAGAATGGGCGTGTGAGAGGAGGGGAGGGGAGGGGAGGGGAGAGAGTGGGGGTGGAAGGGGAGGGGAGGGGAGAGGAGGGGATGGGAGGCGAGGGGAGGGGAGAGGAGGGGAGGGGAGAGGAGGGGAGGGGAGAGGAGGGGAGGGGAGGGGAGGGGAGAGGAGGGGAGGGGAGAGGAGAGAGTGGGAGTGGGAGTGGAGGGGAGGGGAGCTAGGAGAGGAGGGGAGGGGAGAGGAGGGGAGGGGAGAGGAGGGGAGGGGAGGGGAGAGAGTGGGAGTGGGAGGACATAAAGACACACTGGGCCGGGAGCAGGGTCACACACACACGGGCAGGTGTGAGCCGGACCTCCCGCGGCAGGGGCTTCCACCATTCGCCGCTTTGTGAGACGACGTGAGAGAGGGTGAGGACCGGGAGCGAGAACATCGAGCGGCGCCTCGACACTGTGAGAGGTGAGCAGCAGTTTGTGGAACCAAGTGACTGCAGCTGCCGATCTACACAAGACACAGAGTGCTGGAGTCACTCAGCGGGACAGGCAGCATCTGTGGGGGACGTGGACAGGTCAAATGTTTTACCCATATGTGTGAAGAAGGGTCCCGACCCTTCCAATAGTTGGTGCCCTGAAACTACAGGGACAGGGTTAAAGTGAGAGGGGGGGGGGGGGAGTGAGAGATTTAAGAGGGACCCCAGGGGTTACCTTTTCACCCCGAGTGTAGTCGGTGTCAGGAACGAGCTGCCAGAGGAAGCTACAGGAGAGAAAATACTTACTTCTCGTAAAAAGACACTCGGACAGAATGGGGAGAAGGCAGGAACGGGGCCCTGATTGTGGATGATCCGCCGTGATCACAGTGAATGGGCGGTGCTGGCTGGAAGGGCCGAATGGCCGCCTGTTGTGCTGCGGCAAGTTAGAATGTAATTGCTCCGTCTGGGACATGTGAGAGTGAAACTGGCCATTCACGGTCACGGTGGCGCAGCGCTAGAGTTGCGGTCTCACAGCCAAAATGCAGCAACACAGACCCGTGTGCTGTCTGTGCGGAGTTTGCACGATCTCCCCGTGATCTGCGGGGGTTTTCTCCAAGATCTTCGGTTTCCTCCCGCACTCCAAAGACGTGCAGGTGTGTAGATTAATTGGCTCGGTAAATGTTAAAATATAATGTCCAGCGTTCTACACCTAGATATCAACAGATCCGGCAGTCTGTTCGTTTTTTAATTCGCTTTGTTATTTTTAGTGGGTTTAAAGTTTGTTTGAATGTTCTCCGGTTGTTTTATGTGGGGGGCGGGGGCGGGGGGGGGGGGGGGTCGAGGGTAACTTTATTTTCGAGTTCTTATCTTCCCGGATTGTGATCATGTTTCGGATCACATTCTCCGGCCTCTGCCGCCCACAATCGCTGGAGCTCGAAGCCTCCTCGGGCTGTCGTGACCCCTGGAGTCTCGCAAGCATCCTCCCACCCTATGCTCGCTCCCACACCCCCCCCCCTCCCCGACCCCCCACAACCCCACCCCTTCTCCCCCCACCCCCCCATTCCCCCTCCACCCCCCTGAAACTCAGGTGTAAAGAGCCCAGGTCCGGGGCTTGCAGAAACTTGTTTTGCACTTGGGGGGGGGGGGGGGGGGGGGGGAGAGAAGTTTCAGAAACATATTGGGGGGGGTTAGTGAACGGGGCTGGCTGCTACATGAATGCAACGCACGGCCCTCTGTGTGCAAGAGGACTAGGGTTGGGTGATACATAACTAAGGCCCCATCCCCCTCCACCGTTGCCCGGAACTCTGTGTGCAAAGGGACGCGACTGGGTGCTAAATTAATGCAACGCAGAATTCCCCTCCCCCTCCCCCGCCCCCCGTCGGGAATTCTGTATACAAGGGGATGGGGCTGGGTGCTACATTAATGTTATGCAGCGAGAATTCTCCCCCTCCCCCCCCCCCCCCCTTGCCTCCCACCTCTCTCTCTGGGTCCCTGTGTGCGGGGAGACAGAAATGTTAACATCCCAAAGACAAACATAAAATGCTGGAGTAACTCAGCGGGTGGGGCAGCGTGTGGTCCCATCGATGAAAAATAGAAGAGTTATTAGTATTTTAAAAATGTTGAGATTCTCCTGTCAATCACGCCATGGAGGCCACGCCCCTTCTGGTGGGAGGGGGAGGGACTATAAAACCCGGAAGTGTGGGCGTGGCTCAGTCTCTGCAAGATGGAGGAAGAAGAGGTCACCACTTGCTGTCTTTAGTGGCCTTGCACCCTGCTTGAAATGGTATGAAACTGCACTTGAATTCGTTGGCTTTGCACCCTTGCTTGAAATGGAATATCAAGGAATAGCCATGAGTCAACTGCCAGCCCACCAGCCGTGAGTGAGTGAGCTGCCAGCACAAGAATCCATTCGGCCCACAATGTCCATACTAGCCCTCTGGAAACCAGTCCCTCCAGCCCATAAGAACTATACTTGCATTACAGAAAGCACCCGCCCCCCCCGCCCCCCCCCCCCACTGGTCACAAATATTGGAATTGGTGGAGAGGTGAAATATTGCATTGGGGGACCAGCCCTCCTGTATGATGCTGGGACTCAACTGGTCCTACTTAGTCTCACTCGCGCCTTAACGAGCCTGTCCCACTTGGCGATATTTTTCGGCAACTGCCAGCGTCATATCAGTGTCGCCAAAAATTCTGATCGTTTCAACAAAAAAATGTTGCGACACTTGAAAAAACACAGCGCGCGAGACTGGGACTATCCCGTCGTTTAAGAAACAGTTGGACAGCTACATGGATAGGACAGTTTTGGCGGATTACGGACCAAGTGCAGGCAGGTGGGTCTAGTGCAGTTGGGCCATCATTGGCCGGTGTGGGCGAGTTGGGCCGAAGGGCCTGTTTCCACACTGTGTGACTCCGTGACTCAGTGAGGATGATGTTATGACCCTATGACAATAAGATTCTGTGACCATGACTCAGTGACTATTCCCTGCCCTCAGGTTTCCCATCCATCTCCGACAAGCGATGGCGTCTCTCAACCTCAGCATGGCCCTGAACGTCAGCAACTCCACCGGGTGCCCGGAAGGTGAGTTCTGGGGCTGGCTCTACACCTTCCTGCCCGCCTACATCATGGTGGTGTGCGTGACCGGCCTGCTGGGCAACATCTTTGTGCTGCTGGTGCTCTGCCTACACAGGAACCGCTGCACGGTGCCCGAGATCTACCTGGTCAACCTGGCGGGTGCTGACCTCCTCCTGCTCGCCTGCCTCCCCTTCTGGGCGCTCAACATCGCCCAGCGCTTCGCCTGGCCCTTTGGAAAGCTGCTGTGCCGCTGTGTCAACCTGGCCATCTACATGAACCTGTGGAGCAGCATCTACTTCCTGGTGATGGTCAGCGGGGACCGCTACCTGGCCCTGGTCAAGGTCCTCAACCCCGGCCGCATCCGCACCCGTTCCTGCGCCAAGATCAACTGCTGCCTCATCTGGGTCTTCAGCCTGGTGATGAGCAGCCCTGCCTTCATATACCGTCGGGTGGTCCATGTGCCCCACCTCAACATCTCCGCCTGCCTGCTCCAGTATCCCGAGCGCAGCTGGCATCGCAACTCGGATATCGTCTTCCTGGTGGTGGCCTTCCTGATCCCCGGCCTTGCTCTCACCTTCTTCACCACCAGGATCCTGGGCGTACTGAGGAACGACCGGATGCAGGTCTTCAAGCAGGTCCGCAAGGAGAGCCGGGCGGCCACTCTCATCCTGGTGGTGCTCCTGGCCTTCCTGATCTGCTGGGTCCCCTTCCTGGTCTTCCGAGTCCTCAAACTCTTCTACGACGCCGAGATCCTGAGGGGATGCGGGTGGGCGAAGGCACTGGCCAACGGCAACCAGATCGCCACCTTCCTGGGATGCACCAACAGCTGCATCAACCCCGTGCTCTATGTCATGGTGGGCCGGCAGTTCCGCAACAAAGCCAGAGAGCTCTACTCCCAGTCTGTCACCAGGAGCCAGTCACAAGCCACCCTCGGGGACCCCTCCGTCACCCACAACACCCCCATCTCCACGCTGGAGAGAAGAAGACCGCTGAACATACACAACGGTGAAAGGCATGGATAGAGTGGATGTGGAGAGGATGTTTCCACAGGTGCGTTATAGAGACTCTAGGACCAGAGGTCGCAAGAGCCTCAGAATTGAAGGGCGCTCTTTCAGAAAGGAGGTGAAGAGGAACTTCTTTAGGCAGAGGGTGGTGAATCTGTGGAACTCATTGTAGATCAAACAGTATTACTGAAGGTAACCAGTCCCATATCTCTGCAGCACCACAGACGAAAAGTGGAATAACATTGCGGTGGACCACATGGAATGGCAACCTGTGTGTTTGATCCCCTAAGTGGCACTGTAGCTTCACAATAACCACCGTATCCACCTCGCTTCCCCCGTATGCGAGAAGAGTAACATTAGTGGGTTTCAATAGCTCTGCGTTCCTCAGCCCATTGAACTGTTCCCGAGCAGAACATTGCTTATTTTTTATTTTTTATCACATCAGAAGTGGAATGATGTTTGATCTACTCCTTGCCACAGAGGGCTGTGGAGACCAAGTCAGTGGATATTTTTAAGGCAGACATATACAAATTCTTGATTAGAACGGGTGTCAATGGTTATGGGGAGAAGGCAGGAAAATGGGATTAGGAGGCAGAGAGCAGCAATGATTGAATGGCTGTAGTAGACTCGTTGGGCCGAATGGCCTAATTCTGCACCTATGAACTTGTAAACTGGCCAATTGGCCAACGGATTCTGGTAGACCAGGCTGGGCAGCCACAACCGTCAGGGTGGAAATGTCAAAGACTGAGAGGGCACTTCTTTGAGGCCAGAGGGAGAACGTTTAAAGGAGGCGGTCACGGTGGGCGCAGCGCTAGAGTTGCTGCTTAACAGCGAATGCAGCGCTGGAGACCCGGGTTCGATCCCGACTACGGGCACTGTCTATACGGAGTTTGTATGTTCTCCCCGTGACTTGCGTGGGTTTTCTCCGAGATCTTCGGTTTCCTCCCACACTCCAGGTTTGTAGGTTGATTGGCTTGGTATAAATGTAAAAATTGTCCCTGGTGGGTGTAGGATAGTGTTGATATGCGGGGATCGATGGCCGGCGCGGACCCGGTGGGCCGAATGGCCTGTTTCCCACGCTGTATCTTTAAACTAAACTAAACTAAGATGTGGGGGCAAGTTTGTTACACACCTGGAGGATGGAGGTTGCCTGGAACGCACTGCCAGGGGTGGTGGTGGAGGCAGATACAATAGTGACATTCAAGAGGCTTTTAGTCGGATTCGCAGGGAATGGAGGGGTGTGGACCACGTGCAGAGAGAGGAGATTAGTTTTAACCCAGCATTATGTGCAGCCCGGACATTGTGGGCTGAAGGGCCTGTTCCTGTGCTGTACTGTTCTATGTTCCATGTGAGGACCCGCATTAACACCCGCCAGGGCTAGTACGGTGGCTCAGCGGCCGATTCGCTGCCTCACAGCGCCAGAGACCTGGGTTTGATCCCGACTACGGGTGCTGTCTGTATAGAGTTTGCACGTTCTTCCTGTGACCGCGTGGGTTGCCTCCAGGTGCTCCGGTTTCATCCCACATCCAAAAGACCTGCGGGTTTGTAGGTTAATTGCCCCTCTGTAAATTGCCCCCTAGTGTGTAGGGAGTGGATGAGAAAGTGGGATAAAACAGAACTAGTGTGAACGGGGAAATATTCAGATATGAAATAGACTTTTGAGGAGTATTGTAGAGAAGAAGGAATTCCAGAGTTTGTTTTGTTGAGTTTAGTTTATTGTAACGTCCACCAAGGTACAATAAAAAGCATTTTGTTGCGTGCTATCCAGTCAGCGGAAAGACAATACATGATTACAATCAGGGCATCCACACTGTACAGATACAGGATAAGGGAATAACGTTTAGTGCAAGATAAAACCCAGTAAAGTCTGATTAAAGATAGTCCGAGGATCTCCAGTGAGGTAGTTGGTAACTCTAGACCACTCTCAGGGCCGGATTTAGATGAAGAGAGGCCCTAGACTATTCCACTTGTGAGACCCCTCCCAATCCCCCACCCACACGATGAGATGAAGATGGGAGAGTCTATCAGATTGACACCGATGTGCAGCCGAGCGCGGCCAATGAGATAAGGGCTGGACAGCTGCACTTTTTATTTATTGCCAGTGCTAGTGTCGAGTTATCGGCTTAAAACACTGTAATTCTGAAATGGAGGGCAAGGAAAATTACAGGTGTTATTTAGAGACTACAGTGTGTTGTGACAGCATATGTAAGAAAGGCCTATGACAGTGTCAAAAATATTATACACCAGTCCCGTACGAAGCTTTTCAAGAGGGGGGGGGGGGGGGTGGCATGGCAGGATTACAAAAATGTTTTGTGAAATAAGTGTACGCAGCGCATATCACAAGCCCGAAGCTCAAAGACCCTTGCAGCCGGGGACAAGGGCCCGCTTAATGGCCCTGGAGGCTCTGGGGGTTTAGATGCTCTCTGGTGCATTCTGAGCCTTATTTTGGAGCAATTTTTGCACCAAACTTCTGACCAATATTTCAGAAATAATTTGGGTTGAGTCAATAGTAATGAGTGGTTGAAATGGGATGATTGGGGTCATTGTTGTATACATTTTTAAAAATCATGAATTGAAGCTGTCCTTGTTTTAATAATCAAGTTGTACTGTAAAATGTTACTTAAAATGTTATAAAGGAGCGTGCAAACACTGCAAATAAAATACTGTAAGTTTTTGCAGTAAATAAAAACTTTTTTTAGAAAATGTTTGTGTGTTGATTTGATTGCCTGTTACTGTTCGACTGTGTTAGTGTGTGCACATTAAAATTATGATGCAAAATGAAAGTCACAAACTATGGAATTCATATTTGTCAGTATTGTTATCAAGGAAAAGAAAGCAGTTCCAATTGTTTGATATTGTTCATATGGCGGAGAAAATATAATTGCTCTAAAGCCTACCTTAATTTTGCAAACACTAAAGATAATCCCCCTTTCCCTCTCCCCCCCTCCTTCTTCCCCCTCCCCATCTCTCTCTCCCTTCCCCCTTCCCCCCCTCTCTCTCTTCCCCTCTCTCTCTCTCTCCCTCTTTTAATTTTTAGTTTGGTTTAGAGATACAGTGCAGAAACAGGCCCTTCGGCCCACCGAGTCCGTGCCTACCAGCGATGCCCGCACACTAACACTATCCTTCACAAACTAGTGACTATTTACAATTTTTACAGAAGTCAATTAACCTACAAACCTGCACGTCTTGGGGTGTGGGGGGAAACCGAGCACCCGGAGGTTTGCCCAGTAAAGTGACGGAGAGGATATCGGGCTGGAAGCGCCGACTCTCGGCTCCACTGTCCTGCCATTTCACTCCAGAGTTGAGAGAGTGTTTGCAAACATCCCAAACAGCAACTGTGGAATCCGGAGCAAAAAAAAAAATCGCAGTGAAATACCGAGTGTCAGGCGGAGGGACTCAGGAGGTCAGGCAGCATCTTCTGAAGACGGGTCTCCGCCCAAAACCTCACCTATCCATGTTCTCCACAGATGCTGCCTGACCCGCTGTGTTACTCCAGCACTCTGTGAAATGTCACCTATCCATGTTCTCCACAGAAGCTGCCTGACCCGCTGAGTTACTCCGGCACTCTGTGAAACGTCACCTATCCATGTTCTCCACAGATGCTGCCTGGCCCGCTGAGTTACTCCAGCACTCTGTGAAACGTCACCTATCCATGTTCTCCACAGATGCTGCCTGACCCGCTGAGTTAGTCCAGCACTCTGTGAAACGTCACCTATCCATGTTCTCCACAGATGCTGACTGGCCCGCTGAGTCACTCCGGCACTCTGCGCCTGTCTTTGAGTATAAGAGTCAGGAAGTCATCACACAGCTTCGTTGGACGTTGGTCCGGCCGCATTTAGAGTTTTGCGGCGTGATGTTTAAATTTAATACGCTAAATCATGCCATTATTTGCGGAAATGTTTATGTTTATCATAGAATGAAAAAAGGAGGGAATGTGAAGGTTAAATTTGATACGCTTTACCTATATGCTCGATTAAAAGCTAAGCGTTGAAATATTACTGCTTGCCCTACGCTCTAAATTAAGAGTTGAGCATAGGGACATTATACAATTAGAATTGAGGAACTGGATGCAACTTGCAAGGCTTACTTAATGACTTCATAATGCGAGCTACAAGCAAAGGCTAAGTTTGGACCAACTGAGCTCTACTGTTAGTCTAGGGGGGGAAATATCTGTATAGATACACCCTTAATATGGGAAGTAACTGGGGAAAGGAGAAGTGCACAACAAGGGGTCACACAGTTTAAGGATAAGGGGGAAGTCATTTAGGACTGAGATGCGAAAAACATTTTTCACACAGAGAGTGGTGAATCTGTGGAATTATCTGCCACAGAAGGTAGTTGAGGCCAGTTCATTGGCTATATTTAAGAGGGAGTTAGATGTGGCCCTTGTGGGTAAAGGGATCAGGGGGTATGGAGAGAAGGCAGGTACAGGATACTGAGTTGGATGATCAGCCATGATCATATTGAATGGCGGTGCAGGCTCGAAGGGCCGAATGGCCTACTCCTGCACCTAATTTCTATGTTTCTATGCAGAAGGTGAACGTGTCTTGAGGAAGGGTCGTTAGTGCAACGTGTCTAAACATTGGGGTCGTCAGTGCTGAGTATGTGGACAGTTGTAGTTCAACCAGTAACTGACCACATGGCCATCTGTGCGTCTGTTATTGTAAAATACCATAAGCCTTACTCTTGCCCGTTTGCATATGTAATCAAACTCGTCATCACCCTGAAGTACTTCTCGTTTTTACATGTATAAATGTGCAGCTCAACCCCTCCATTATCGAGCGGGTCTTAGAGTGACAACCAGTATGTGACCATTCTGACTGTCCCTCCCCCCCGGCTCCCGGTACCGTAATAAAGAATGATATGTTTGACGGAAATTGTTTGATGTATTCTGTTGTCTTCCAATAAACCTTTACATTTGGTGCAGCGAGCAGGGTATTGCTGGGAATGTCACCGCCGACTGAGTGAGCGGCTACAATCTGACCGGGTCGCTGAAGGAAGTAAAAAAGCGCCATCGGATCCATTCAATCTGAACTTCCGAGTAAAAACTCCCGGGGAATATCGCTGTGACTCACGGTAATGGCTGATCAGGTTCCCAATCAATATCCCTAAGAAGACAACATGGGGTGAGAAGAATTACTGCATTTAAACTATAGAGATACGTTGAAGTTATATTAAGTACCGCAGACTTCGGGTCTGGGTGCATTAAACATAGAAACATAGAAATTAGGTGCAGGAGTAGGCCATTCGGCCCTTCGAGCCTGCACCGCCATTCAATATGATCATGGCTGATCATCCAACTCAGTATCCCGTACCTGCCTTCTCTCCATACCCTCTGATCCCCTTATCCACAAGGGCCAAATCTAACTCCCTCTTAAATATAGCCAATGAACTGGCCTCAACTACCCTCTGTGGCAGAGTTCCAGAGACCCACCACTCTCTGTGTGAAAATGTCCTGTGTGAGCCAGCACCGCCATTCATTGTGATCACGGCTGATCATCCCCAATCAATAACCTGTGCCTGCCTTCTCCACATATCCCTTGACTCCACCAGCCCCTCGAGCTCTATCCAACTCTCTCTTAAATCCATCCAGTGACTTGGCCTCCACTGCCCTCTGCGGCGGGGAATTCCATAAATTCACAACTCTCTGAGTGGAAAAGTTTTTTCTCACCTCAGTCTTAAATGGCCTCCCCTTTATTCTAAGACTGTGGCCCCTGGTTCTGGACTCACCCAACATTGGGAACATTTTTCCTGCATCTAGCTAGTCCAATCCTTTTATAATGTTTTATGTTTCTATAAGATCTCCCCTCATCCTTCTAAACTCCAGTGAATACAAGCCTGGTCTTTTCAATCATTCCTCATAAGACAGTCCCGCCATCCCAGGGATCAATCTGGTGAACCTACGCTGCACTGCCTCAATCACAAGGATGTCCTTCCTCAAATTCGGAGACCAAAACTGTACACAATACTCCAGATGTGGTCGCACCGGAGCCCTATACAACTGCAGAAGAACCTCTTTACTCCTATACCGAAAAGAAAGGGAAGGATAGAGAAAAGGGCCCAATTGGAAACAAACTGGTTACAAAATTGAATATACATTCTAAAACATTAAGACAAAACCCCGGGGCCCCCTTATCTGGCATAGGGACCCCGTTTATGGAGGATGTAGATGAGCCACTATGCTCTAGCAGACATTACTGCTCGTACCGCGGCATGTAACTCCAGTTCCGTAGTTCCCACAGAATCGCGACTCCTTGTGAGCAGAACGGCCTTGCCAGATATGGGTGATGTACAGGTAATACAGAGGGTCGCCTCTGCCGCACAACGCGATCTGCGGAAACGAAAGGGCTGCGATGTTGACTCTTTAACAGGTTTTTGGCCCCCCCACCCCAAACTTCATCGGTCAAGTTTGTGTACCAGATGTATTCTTGCCTGCTTTGCTAACCCACATACACTCCCTTGCCCATGCAGGTAAGGAGGGAATGATGAGAATGGTGAAAGAAAACTGGTGTCATTCCAAAATTCACCAGGAGGCGTTAAAACAGGCCTAAGAATGTGAGATTCGCAAAAGAAATAACCCTGGAAAAACTATAAAATGCCCAAAGGGACTTACACCAATGCCGGGCAGAGCCTTTGAGTGTATACTGGTTGATTTTATTGAATTACCGAGGGCTCAATGTTATAAAAATGGGTTGTTTTTTAAATTTAATTTTATTTTTTAATTTTAATTTAATTTTAATTTTTTTAATTAATTTATTCATTTTTTGTTTATTTTTGTTAGAAGTAAGTACAACAGTGTGGTACTTGAGTGCCTAATACACACATACATATTTCCATTCTTGTACAACTTCGTACTTTTGATTTAATAATAAAAGAACAGTGGGAGAAAAAAGAAATAAAGAGCGTCGGAATAGATAGACGAACGAGTAAAAACTGATAGCCAAAGAAATAAAGGACATGGAAGAGAAGCTGAAAAGATTGAAATAGAAGGAGAAAGTAAAGAAAAGAGAGATGAGGAGAGATCTACCTGTTTCGTATTTTTGCCCATCCGTCACCCGGTTCCAAACCATTTAATTTCTGAGGTTATGTTATGTTGCACCATATGCTTGTAAAAAGTTGATGAGACCAAGTCTTTGAGAATTGGTCTACTTTGCCTAGTAGGAGAAATCTCATTTCTTCAAGATGAAGCGTTTCAGACATATTTGAAATCCACATTTTGAATGTTGGCGTGGTTGCGTTTTCCCAAAATTTGAGTATTTTTGCTGTTATTAGACCGTAATTAAGAAAAGCTTCTTGGAATCTAGTTAGTTTACATAAATATTGGTCATTGCGGACCTCTTCTTTCGGTGGATTGAGGCCTTGCCAGGCACCAATTCCACAGCAGAAACCGCGGTTACACTGTTACTGCGAGAGATTTTACTTCGGAGTCACGTGAGCGATTCCGTGAAGAACCCCGTCTAGGCCGCATGCGCGTCAGTACGAGCGCCCCACTGGACAGAGCTCCTGCCTGTGGGAAGTTAAACCAAGAGGTAAGTTCGTTTTTACTTACCAGGTTTTTTTCAGGCAGGAGCTTTTCTTCACAGAGGTTTTCCTGCCAGTTTCCCAGCCCGACGAGTGAACCGGTTATGGACTGAGGGGAAACCCCAGGCCGAACGCAGAAGCGGATAACCGTAAAAAAGATCGGGTTGCGAGATAAGGAGCCGCTAACAAGGCAGTCAGCGGCTCCCAGCGTGCGGGGATGCCGTGGAACGGCAAGGAAGTAACACCAGAGTCACTGACAGTGCGGTCAGTGGCTCACAGACGTTGATTCCCAGGCAAGGAATAAAATGGGACTCATTCAGCCCTATTTGGACTCAGGTGAGTCAGGCTACAAAGGGTTATTCTTAATAATAAAATTTATGTATGTTATAGTGTTTTTCTTAAAGTTAAAAGCTAAAGGCAAAGTTAAAGTCATAAAAAGTTATTGTTATATGTCTCTGACAATGTAATCCTTGTTGTTTAGCACAAGTTGCTGTGAATTGTTTTAACCCTTCACAGGTAAAGCTTTACACTAAAAATGTTGATTTAGTGAGCTTACACTGTAATGGCCTATGGGACAGGCCGCGCCAGCAGTGCTTTGGATAGGGCTGCTTCATGTGTAATAGTGTGGGCCTATGAGACAGGCCTGACAGGGCTGCTTCATGTATGAAAGTGCCGGCCTACGGGAGAGCCGTGCCAGCAGCACCTGATACAGGGCTGTTTCATTTGAGACATTACCGGCCTACGGGAGAGCCGTGCTAGCAGCGCCTGGTACAGGGCTGTTTCATGTCAAAAAGTGCCGGCCTTTATGAAAGGCGGCACCAGAAATGCCTGGGACAGGGTTGCTCAAGTTCACACATAATCTGCCACGCCCACAGAGTCGAGGAATGATTCCCCACCAGGGCTGGATAGCAAGGCCCACGGAGTCAGGGCATGATTCCTCACCGGGGTTGGATAGTGTGTTTGAAATGACTATCCCAAATACAGCAACTGTTACATACAGTGCTACAGCAGGGCACACGTCAACAGGAGGAATGTCAGCGTCATCCTGAACAAAAAAGGCGCGAGCAGTGTCTAGTAGAGAACTGTTTGATAGTACCTTCATAGATGAGGAGGCGTGAGCCATGGGTCATTTCAGTTCTGATACTGACTCTGATGGTAAGGTTGAGACAGAAGTTTCACCTCTGCAGGCCGCACCAACAGCTCCAGTTGACAGAGCTGCTACAGGTCTCCCTCTTGGAGGCAGAGACCAAGACGGGTCAGTATCCTGCTGACACTGAGTCTCAGGGTATGGCCATGGGGCATACCCCAAGGGATGAAGGGCACGTGTCAGAGGCACCTTTTTTCCTGACAACAAAGTTGCCATCCCAGCAGAATATTCTATTGGGGTTTAGGTCGAATGGGTTCTTATCAGTATTGGCATCCTGCGGCCTGCGGCAGCGCCTGTTTAGGGCTGCCTATGAATCGCCCCCTCTGAAAAGGGGAGTGCAAAAGGTCAAGATATAACTGACTCCAGGCTCTAAAGAAGTCAATAGAACATACTGAAGCACATATGTGCCCGCAGTGAACAGCGCCAACAGGGGGATGTGAGAGCCAGCCGCTGAATCTGTTATTCAGGTAGGCCTATTCAACAGGGGAAGAAAACCTGGCAGACGAATCAATTAGGCCAACGGCGGGCAAAAAGTAATAGTTTCAGAACACACCCTAGGCGCTCATCGGCAATAAGCAACTCACTGGAGCTGGGGGCAGCATGATAGCTCAGAAATTCCATGTACCTTACCAACCCTACTCAACAAAATTGGACTAGCACTTCCCAAATATGGGTAAGTGCACTGTTTACAAGTTGTAATATTTACATTTGTTTTGTACAACACACAAAGGATAAAAACATCTGGTTGAGGCACAGTCGCAGCATTCCAAGCCAGTTTGGATTATGGCCAGGGTTATTTTTTAAAGTTAAGGTTCGGAAATTGGGCAAAAGTTCTCATGCAAACCACTCATGGAATAAGGCAGGAGTGGCGTGTTATTATGAAGAATGGAGAATGTCGGGCATATGAACTTTCCAAACATGAAAACTTATTTTTCCTGACTAACAACAGATTCATAAGGGTAAAGGATCCATGCTATGCAAATCCCATTACAGAGGTTATCAAAGACAATATAACTGTACTAATAACCGTAAAGCTTTGCGGAATGGGATAAACTGTTTGTTGGTCATTGGGATTTACCTTTAATTATTATTAGCCTTGACTCTGCACTGTGGCAAGAGATTGGAGTTAATAGCAACCTGTTATAAAACTGAGTTTTAATTTCATCAAGAGTAATTGGCAATATAGCAGCTGTGTTTCAGCTGAGCAAATCAAGGAACTGATATTGTGTAAGTAGCAACCTCTCAAAGGACAATTAGACCATTATTAACAACCTTATGCTATTGTCAGCTGAGGCTACCTCAGTCATAATGATGAAAAAACAGTATTCAGCATTGCTGAACATGACAATAAACTCATTTAAACTTCAACTTGAACTTGAAACTCGCTACTGTAGTGTGGTTGGTCGAATTCAGTTAATACAACATGATGCTAAGGACTCTAAGGTGAGAATTTCCGAATACCATCTCTACTTGGAGGTATTGGAGATTTGCATGAGTTACCAATCCTTCAATTGTTGGTATCAACTAAATATATACACGAGACGCACCCCATGGGTAAGGGGCTATTGAGCGAATATACATAATCTACATGCTTAAATTCAAGTTGCTACTCTACGATGGTGACATATGTTAGTCACATGGCAATCAATAAAAGTATCCTGTAATAAGTACCTAAATCTCCTTTGCCACTGGTGTATCATCCAGTTCAGATCAGTGACAACACAGAAGAGGTATTGGATCTCAAAGTATGATGAAAGTATGGTTCAATACTACATCGAATATCGACATGTTGGTGCATGTTTATTCACTGATTGCAAAAATATGTGGCACAACAGTGCGGAGAAATACATTCTCGCCATAAAAGGCGGAATGTTCTTTTATACCTTCCTCCATTTTTTTGCCTCATTAGCTGGGTCTTAAAACAGTCAGGAAGACCTCGCTTGGGTTCGTACTGTCGGACTGGCTAAGCAGCCATGTTGCGTGCTTCATCAGGCATAATGGCACAACGGTATACGGTTATTCCAGAAAACAAAAACTTACTAGTTCAAACTGTGGTTCAGGAGACCGGCCTTTGCACAATAAAACAATTATTGACTTACACATTTTGAATGGATTGACTTGTGTCTCAGGTTGTCACATCAAGCCATGAATGTGCTCACTGCAAAGTGCAGGGATAGCACCCAAAAAAGCAGTATATTCCTTTTGAGGGGGATCAGAAGTGATTTTGTTTAAATGTTAATATTACATTTAATACAGTACAGATTAATGCCATTTTCCAGTTCATCTTAAATGGTAATTGACACTAATTCAGTTATATAGACACTGCAGCTGCAACAAAAGGGAACTACTCTGTCGGGTTCAACCCGGATATCTTGTTAAAAAGATCTTGACACAAGTTCTCCCACTACAAGATTATGCAGTTGGTTATTGAAAATGTGTGAACATTACTTCACCAAGTGGTTCCATCTACATCCTTAGTTATGACACTAATATCAGCACAACGACGGCAAACATTGCAAACGCGGTGACTAGATAGGATGGAATTGGCTGCAGGCGCCATTACATTTACATTCTGGTCTACACAAACAGAGCAGACCAGGGGTGGCATGATTTAAGATCGTTTTCAGATACCCCACGGTCTCACGTCTATGTTATCAAGGCCACCAGAATCCTAAGAAGTGTGGAATCAGCATTATTTATTAATCAAAAAACAACTACACAAAGGAAGGTTGGTTCAGACTATTTCAAGGTGGCTGCAGCAGGTTCTGGGTTATACAAGTATTACCACTGATGATTGTATATCTCATTCCACCAGGTCAGCATCAACGTCAGTGGCCAGGGCAATGGACATGCCCAACGACCATATCCTTGCGGCCGCAGGATGGTGAACAAAATAGTTTTTTTTTAATTTCCATAGACCGGTTACATGCCCATTCTGTTTTGCACCCACTTTAGCCTCCCCTGAGTTACAGGGGTTGCTATTGATTTCTTTATTAACGTAAACCATTAATACATGTGAATCAATATCATGCTAATGCATTTTGATTATTCACTCATCCCGAGTCAATCGATGCAGTGAGACGCCGAGATTTCGATCTGCGGCATGAAGTCACAAAGCTTTGAAGTCTTCACGGAATCACTCACGTGACTCCGAAGTAAAATAGTAAGATTAAACGAGAACTTACCAGTTTGAAGTTTGATCTTGATTGTATGAGGAGTTACGTTGGTGATTACGTGCCCGCCACGCCCAACCCTCTCTCATAAAGATCATCTGTTAGTTTTCGAGTCACGCATCTTACTATGTCACTTCGGCGATTGTTATTTGTGATTACATACCGCTGCTTTGAAGATTGACGCGCATGCGGCCTAGCCGGAGTTTTTCACGTAATCACCAACGTAACTCCTCAAAATATTTGTAAATATTTGATTAGTGTATAAATGTAAATAATTTGGTGTACATATGGAAATAGGTATTTTTAGCTGATAAATTTGTATAAGATAATTATAAGCAGTTGCATAAGGGGTGGGAATTAATAAGCTTTGGCTACTTCCTGCTCCTTTTTAGACATATACAATTTCATTTATTTATACTTTATAAAAATGCTAGTTTTGTTTTTTGTATGGTGTTTCACACTTGCTTTTTATTCTTTTATTCTGCTAGAAATAAAGAATTAAATAAAAAATAAAAATAAATAAATAAGTCCTTCTAACGACACCAACCGCAGTTAAAGTTGGAGATCACCCTCGTCGGATTCACCTAACTGACTGCAAGCGGATTGGAAAACCAAAAGGCAAAGATGAGACTGCAGATCTTAATTGTGATCCTGGGACTGTGTTGGACCCAGGGGAATAATGTATTTCTGTCTATGGGTTAGGATCTTGCTTTGCATAGTAATATTAGTGCATGTTGGGTATGTACTCAGACACCCCACACCAGTGGAGGAGGAGTACCCCTCTTTCCCATTCCCTTTAATCTCTCGGAGGTCCGAGCTGCCCGAAATGATATACGAGGCAGTGGCTGCATGCGAAGAGTCACTGGCTTCATTTTTCGAGGAACATATGCCAACAGGCCTACTGAAGGAAATAACTCCATTTTTGCAGGATGTCATATACTTCCATTTGGACCAGATTGGATGGTAAATTAAACTAGAGCCTCTAAGATACCAGGGCACAGACTGGCCATTAATCCTCACCACATTTAATGCCACCTGCCATTGCCGCCATGAGGGTGATGGGTTTTTTTTGGAAACAGCCCCTGCAACATGAACTGGCACACAGGTCCATCCTGGCCATTGAATGGTACCTATTATGTATGCGGGCCAGGGGCATATCCTTGGTTGCCTGGATTACAACCTCAGGACAATCAAAGATGGCAACGGTTTAGAGGCGTCTCCCATCGGAGAGGATGCTGCTATCTGCCATACATAGTCCCTCGTATGCGAGCTGTGCATCAGCTAATGGGTGCATACCATTCATCCAGGTCCAAAAAAAGGCATCACAGAGTTCGAACGATTCTGGAAGATAGCCTTCCCCAAGTACGGCACAGCTCGCCTGTCACACGGACTGATTGTAATGGCCTCAACAATGGAGAAACTAGCCAATGCTACCACAGCTGCGTTAGCTGATGCCTGAGAAGCCATGTCCTATCTGACAGCTGAAGTTGTGACCACCCGCGCAGTGGCATTACAGAATCGTAGGGTACTGGATTTCATATTAGCAGAAAAAGGAGGGACGTGCCATAATAGAGCAAGAGTGTTGTACCTACAGTGGCTTGCAAAAGTATTCGTACCCCTTGAGCTTTTCCACATTTTGTCATCTTACAACCACAAACGTAAATGTATTTTATTGGGATTTCATGTGATAGACCAACACAAAGTGGTGCATAATTGTGAAGTGGAACGAAAATGATACATGGTTTCCAACTTTTATTACAAATAAAAAAACTGAAAAGTGTGGCGTGCATAAGTATTCAGCCCCCCTTAGTCAATACTTTGTAGAACCACCTTTCGCTGCAATTACAGCTGCAAGTCTTTTGGGGTATGTCTCTACCAGCTTTGCACATCTAGAGACTGACATTTTTGCGCATTCTTCTTTGCAAAATAGCTCAAGCTCAGTCAGATTGGATGGAGAGCGTCTGTGAACAGCAATTTTCAAGTCTTGCCAGAGATTCTCAATTGGATTTAGGTCTGGACTTTGACTGGGCCATTCTAACACATGAATATGCTTTGACCTAAACCATTCCATTGCAGCTCTGCCTGTATGTTTAGGGTCGTTGTCCTGCTGGAAGGTGAACCTCCGGCCCAGTCTCAAGTCTTTTGCAGACTCTAACAGGTTTTCTTCCAAGATTGCCCTGTATATGTCTCTATCCATCTTCCCATCAACTCTGACCAGCTTCCCTGTCCCTGCTGAAGAAAAGCATCCCCACAGCATGATGCTGCCACCACCATGTTTCACAGTGGGAATGGTGTGTTCAGGGTGATGTGCAGTGTTAGTTTTCCGCCACACATAGCGTTTTGCATTTAGGCCAAAAACTTCAATTTTGGTCTCATCAGACCAGAGCACCTTCCTCCACATGTTTGCTGTGTCCCCCACATGGTTTGTGGCAAACTGCAAACGGGACTTCTTATGGCTTTGTTTCAACAATGGCTTTCTTCTTGCCACTCTTCCATAAAGGCCCGATTTGTGGAGTGCACGACTAATAGTTGTCCTGTGGACAGATTCTCCCACCTGAGCTGTGGATCTCTGCAGCTCCTCCAGAGTTACCATGGGCCTCTTGGCTGCTTCTCTGATCAATGCTCTCCTTGCCCGGCCTGTCAGTTTAGGTGGACGGCCATGTCTTGGTAGGTTTGCAGTTGTGCCATACTCTTTCCATTTTCGGATGATGGATTGAACAGTGCTCCGTGAGATGTTCAAAGCTTTGGACATTTTTTTGTAACCTAACTTTGCTTTAAACTTCTCCACAGCTTTACCCCTGACCTGTCTGGTGTGTTCCTTGGGCTTCATGATGCTGTTTGTTCACAAATGTTCTCTACCAAACCTCTGAGGCCTTCACAGAACAGCTGTATTTATACTGAGATTAGATTACACACAAGTGGACTCTATTTACTAATTAGGTGACTTCCGAAGGCAATTGGTTGCACTGGATTTTATTTAGGGGTATCAGAGTAAAGGGGGCTGAATACTTTTGCACGCCACACTTTTCAGTTTTTTATTTGTAAAAAAATCTGAAAACCATGTATCATTTTCCTTCCACTTCACAATTATGCGCCACTTTGTGTTGGTCTATCACATAAAATCCCAATAAAATACATTCACGTTTGTGGTTGTAACGTGACAAAATGTGGAAAAGTTCATAGAAACATAGAACATAGAAAAATAGGTGCAGGAGTAGGCCATTCGGCCCTTTGAGCCTGCACCGCCATTCAATATGATCATGGCTGATCATCCAACTCAGTATCCCGTACCTGCCTTCTCTCCATACCCCCTGATCCCTTTAGCCACAAGTGCCACATCTAACGCCCTCTTAAATATAGCCAATGAACTGGCCTCAACTACCTTCTGTGGCAGAGAATTCCAGAGACTCACCACTCTCTGTGTAAAGAATGTTTTCCTCATCTCGGTCCTAAAGGAATTCCCCCTTATCCTTAGACTGTGACCCCTTGTTCTGGACTCCCCCAACATCGGGAACAATCTTCCAGCATCTAGCTTGTCCAACCCGTTAAGAATTTTGTAAGTTTCTATAAGATCCCCCCTCAATCTTCTAAATTCCAGCGAGTACAAGCCGAGTCTATCCAATCTTTCCTCATATGAAAGTCCTGACATCGCAGGAATCAGTCTGGTGAATCTTCTCTGTACCCCCTCTATGGCAAGGATGTCTTTCCTCAGATTTGGAGACCAAAACTGTACGCAATACTCCAGGTGCGGCCTCACCAAAACCCTGTACAACTGCAGTAGAACCTCCCTGCTCCTATACTCAAATCCTTTCGCTATGAATGCTAACATACCATTCGCTTTCTTCACTGCCTGCTGCACCTGCATGCCCTACTTTCAATGACTGGTGTACCATGACACCCAGGTCTCGTTGCATCTCCCCATTTCCTAATCTGCCACCATTCAGATAATAGTCTACCCTCATGTTTTTGCCACCAAAGTGGATAACCTCACATTTATCCACATTATACTGCATCTGCCATGCATCTGCCCATTCACTCAGCCTATCCAAATCACCCTGCAGCCTCCAAGCATCCTCCTCACACCTAACTATACCCCCCAGCTTGGTGTCATCTGCAAATTTGGAGATGTTGCATTGAATTCCCTCGTCCAAATCATTAATATATATTGTAAATAGCTGGGGTCCCAGCACTGAGCCTTGCGGTACCCCACTAGTCACTGCCTGCCATTCTGAAAAGGACCCGTTTACTCCTACCCTTTGCCTCCTGTCTGCTAGCCAGTTCTCTATCCACATCAATACTGAACCCCCAATACCGTGTGCTTTAAGTTTGTATGCTAATCTCTTATGCGGGACCTTGTCGAAAGCCTTCTGAAAGTCTAGATATAACACATCCACTGGTTCTCCCTTATCCACTCTACTAGTTACATCCTCGAAAAATTCTATCAGATTTGTCAGACATGATTTACCTTTTGTAAATCCATGCTGACTTTGTCCAATGATTTCACCACTTTCCAAATGCGCTGCTATCCCATCTTTAATAACTGACTCTAGCAGTTTCCCGACTACCGATGTTAGACTAACTGGTCTGTAATTCCCCGCTTTCTCTCTCCCTCCTTTTTTAAAAAGTGGGATTACATTAGCTACCCTCCAATCCTCAGGAACTACTCCAGAATCTAAGGAATTTTGAAAAATTATCACTAATGCATCCACTATTTCTGTGGCCACCTCCTTGAGTACTCTGGGATGCAGACTATCTGGCCCTGGGGATTTATCGGCCTTCAATCCGTTCAATTTACCCAACACCGCCTCCCGGCTAACCTGGATTTCACTCAGTTCCTCCATCTTATTTGACCCCCGTTCCACTGCTATTTCTGGCAGATTATTTATGTCTTCCTTAGTGAAGACAGAACCAAAGTAGTTATTCAATTGGTCTGCCATGTCCTTGTTCCCCATGATCAATTCACCTGTTTCTGACTGCAAGGGACCAACATTTGTTTGAACTAGTCTCTTTCTCTTCACATAGCTATAAAAACTTTTGCAGTCAGTTTTTATGTTCCCTGCCAGTTTCCTTTCATAATCTATTTTCCCTTTCCTAATTAAGCCCTTTGTCCTCCTCTGCTGGATTCTGAATTTCTCCCAGTCCTCCGGTAGGCTGCTTTTTCTGGCAAATTTGTATGCCTCATCTTTTGTTTTTATACTATCCCTGATTTCCCTTGTTATCCATGGATGCACCACCTTCCCCGATTTATTCTTTTGCCAAACTGGTATGAACAATTTTTGTACTTCATCCATGCAGTCTTTAAATACCTTCCATTGCACATCCACTGTCAACCCTTTAAGAATCACCTGCCAGTCTATCTTGGCCAATTCACATCTCATACCTTCAAAGTTACCTTTGTTCAAGTTCAGAACCCTTGTTTCTGACTTAATTTTGTCACTCTCCATCCTAATGAAGAACTCAACCATATTATGGTCACTCTTGCCCAAGGGGCCACGCACAACAAGACTGCTACCTAACCCTTCCTCATTACTCAATACCCAGTCTAGAATAGCCTGCTCTCTCGTTGGTTCCTCCACATGGGTATGAAAACTTTTGCAAGCCAATATATATCGCCGATGAGTCTTCTAACATTACTGACCTGGCTGCCCGCATATCCCAAGAAGTAAGTAAGATTGAAAACATTGGTGAGGATTTGCATCATTACACGGATGGAGCCGCATGGGGTGCATGGCCATTCTTTTATAGCATTTTCTGGAGAAAGATCATGCATGCTTGTTTTATCTTGCTTCTGATAATTGCATTGCGGATGGTAGTTTGCCTCCCTGGTGCCAGGGTCTCGGATGTGTCGGAACGTGTCGAAAAGATTCTGAAAAGGGAGGGAGAAGAGCCTGATGTTGTGGTACACATTGGTACCAATGACATAGGCAGAAAAAGAGAAGAGGTTTTGAAAGGAGAATTTAGGGAGTTGGGAGTTGGGGTTTATGGAGTTGGGGGGAAAGTTAAGGAGAGGGACCAAAAGAGTAACAATTTCAGGATTACTGCCTGTGCCACGTGACAGTGAGAGTAGAAATGGAATGAGGTGGAGGATAAATGCGTGGCTGAGGGACTGGTGCAGTGGGCAGGGATTCAAGTTTCTTGATCACTGGGACCTCTTTGGGGAAGGCATGATCTGTATGAAAAGGACGGGTTGCACTTGAACCCGAGGGGAACCAATATCCTGGCGGGGAGATTTGAAAAGGAGACTTTAAACTAGAAAGGCTGGGGGGAGGGACTCGGGTAGAGGGGGCTAGGGGACAGGGCGAGGGGCAAGAGGCAGAGAAGGGAAGCACTCGCACCCAAAATGTAGGCGAGAAAGAGGAAAAAGATAATAAACAGAGAATAAGGGATGGTGGGTTTCCAAAATGTGTATATTTTAATGCTTGGAGCATTGTAAGAAAGGTGGATGAACTTAGAGCCTGGATTGACAGCTGGAAATATAATGTTGCGGCAATCAGTGAAACATGGTTTCATTGCTTCAGGTGTGATAGAATTGGTGGGACCAGAGGTGGAGGGGTTGCATTGCTTGTCAGAGAAGATATTACAGCAGTGCTTTGTCAGGATAGATTAGAGGGCTCGTCTAGGGAGGCTATTTGGGTGGAACTGAGAAGTGGGAACGGTGAAGCAACACTTTTAGGGGTGTATTATAGACCGCCAAATGGGGAGCGAGAATTGGAAGAGCTAATTTGTAAGGAGATAGCAGATATTAGTAGTAAGCACAAGGTAGTGATTGTGGGAGATGGAGGACATTTAAAGGGGAAATTGTAAGAGTACAGAATCTTTGTGTCCCTGTTCGGTTGAAAGGAAATAGTAAAAATCGGAAAGAGCCATGGTTTTCAAGGGAAATTGGACACTTGGTTCGAAAAAAGAGAGATATCTACAATAATTATAGGAGGCATGGAGTAAGTGAGGTGCTAGATGAGTATAAAGAATGTAAAAAGAATCTTAAGAAAGAAATAAGAAAAGCTAAAAGAAGATATGAGGTTGCTTTGGCAAGAAAGGTGAAAGTAAATCCAAAGGGTTTCTACAGCTATATTAATAGCAAAAGGATAATGAGGGATAAAATTGGACCATTAGAGAGCCAGAATGGACAGCTATCTGCAGAGCCAAAAGAGATGGGGGAGATATTGAACAATTTCTTTTCTTCGGTATTCACCAAGGAGAAGGATATTGAACTCTGTGAGGTAAGGGAAAAAAGTAGAGTAGCTATGGAAACTATGAGATTCAAAGAGGAGGAAGTACTGACACTTTTGAACAATATAAAAGTAGATAAGTCTCCATGTCCTGACAGGATATTCCCTAGGACGTTGAGGGAGGTTAGTGTAGAAATAGCAGGGGCTATGACAGAAATATTTCAAATGTCATTAGAAACGGGAATAGTCCCCGAGGATTAGCGTACTGCGCATGTTGTTCCATTGTTTAAAAAGGGTTCAAAGAATAAACCTAGCAATTATAGACCGGTTAGTTTGACGTCAGTGGTGGGCAAATTAATGGAAAGGATACTTAGAGATAATATATATAAGCATTTGGATAAACAGGGTCTGATAAGGAACAGTCAACATGGATTTGTGCCTGGAAGGTCATGTTTGACAAACCTTGAATTTTTTGAAGAGGTTACTAGCGAAATTGATGAGGGTAAAGCAGTGGATGTTGTCTATATGGATTTCAGTAAGGCCTTTGATAAGGTTCCCCATGGAAGGTTGGTAAAGAAGGTTCAATCTTTGGGTGTTAATGGCGGAGTAGCAAGATGGATTCAACAGTGGCTGAATGGGAGATGGGAGAGAGTAATGGTGGATGGCTGTTTGTCAGGTTGGAAGCCGGTGACCAGTGGGGTGCCTCAGGGATCTGTGTTGGGTCCACTGTTGTTTGTCATGTACATCAATGATATAGATGATGGGGTGGAAAATTGGATAAGTAAGTATGCAGATGATACTAAGATAGGTGGTGCAGTGGATAATGAAGTAGATTTTCAAAGTGTACAGAGAGATTTGGGCCATTTGGAAGAGTGGGCTGAAAGATGGCAGATGGAGTTTAATGCTGATAAGTGTGAGGTGCTACATCTTGGCAGGACAAATCAAAATAGGACGTACATGGTAAATGGTAGGGAATTGAGGAATGCTGTGGAACAGAGGGATCTAGGAATAACTGTGCATAGTTCCCTGAAGGTGGAATCGCATGTAGATAGGGTGGTAAAGAAAGCTTTTGGTGTGCTGGCCTTTATAAATCAGAGCATTGAATATAGGAGTAGGGAAGTAATGTTAAAATTGTACAAGGCATTGGTAAGACCAATTCTGGAGTATGGTGTACAATTTTGGTCGCCTAATTATAGGAAGGATGTCAACAAAATAGAGAGAGTACAGAGGAGATTTACTAGAATGTTGCCTGGGTTCCAGCAACTAAGTTACAGAGAAAGGTTGAACAAGTTAGGTCTTTATTCTTTGGAGCGCAGAAGGTTAAGTGGGGGACTTGATTGAGGTCTTTAAAATGATGAAAGGGATAGACAGAGTTGACGTGGATAAGCTTTTCCCATTGAGGGTAGAGAAGATTCAAACAAGAGGGCATGACATGAGAATTAAGGGACAGAAGTTTAGGGGTAACATGAGGGGGAACTTCTTTACTCAGAGAGTGGTGGCTGTGAGGAATGATCTTCCAGCAGAAGTGGTGGAGGCAGGATCGATTTTAACATTTTAAAGTAGTGGATAAGTATATGGACGGGAAGGGAATGGAGGGGTATGGTCTGAGTGCAGGTAGATGGGACTAGGGGAAAATAAATGGTCGGCACGGACTGGAAGGGCCGAGAAGGCCTGTTTCCGTGCTGTCATTGTTATATGGTTTATATGTCATGCCCTCTTGTTTGAATCTTCTCTACCCTCAATGAGAAAAGCTTATCCACGTCAACTTTGTCTATCCCTTTCATCATTTTAAAGACCTCAATCAAGACCCCCACTTAACCTTCTATGCTCCAAAGAATAAAGACCTAACTTGTTCAACCTTTCTCTGTAACTTAGTTGCTGGAACCCAGGCAACATTCTAGTAAATCTCCTCTGTACTCTCTCTATTTTGTTAATATGCATAATCCGTACTGTCAAGTATGGTAAATCATGCCATTATTTGCGGAAATGTTTATGTTTACCATAGAATGAAAAAAGGAGAGAATGTGATGGGTATATTTGATACGCTTTACCTATATGCTCGATTAAAAGCTAAGCGTTGAAATATTACTGCTTGCCCTACGCTCTAAATTAAGAGTTGAGCATAGGGACATTATACAATTAGAATTGAGGAACTGGATGCAACTTGCAAGGCTTACTTAATGACTTCATAATGCGAGCTACAAGCAAAGGCTAAGTTTGGACCAACTGAGCTCTACTGTTAGTCTAGGGGGGGAAATATCTGTATAGATACACCCTTAATATGGGAAGTAACTGGGGAAAGGAGAAGTGCACAACAAGGGGTCACACAGTTTAAGGATAAGGGTGAAGTCATTTAGGACTGAGATGAGAAAAACATTTTTCACACAGAGAGTGGTGAATCTGTGGAATTATCTGCCACAGAAGGTAGTTGAGGCCAGTTCGTTGGCTATATTTAAGAGGGAGTTGGATGTGGCCCTTGTGGCTAAAGGGATCAGGGGGTATGGAGAGAAGGCAGGTACATGATATGAGAATTAAGGGACAGAAGTTTAGGGGTAACATGATGGGGAACTTCTTCACTCAGAGAGTGGTGGCTGTGTGGAATGAGCTTCCAGCAGAAGTGGTGGAGGCAGGATCGATTTTAACATTTAAAAGTAAAGTGGATAGGTATATGTACGGGAAGGGAATGGAGGGGTATGGTCTGAGTGCAGGTAGATGGGACTAGGGGAAAATGAATGGTCGGCACGGACTGGAAGGGCCGAGAAGGCCTGTTTCCGTGCTGTAATTGTTATATGTTTATATGATACTGAGTTGGATGATCAGCCATGATCATATTGAATGGCGATGCAGTCTCGAAGGGCTGATTGACCTAATCCTGCACCTATTTTCTATGTTTCTCTGTTTCTATGCAGAAGGTGAACTTGTCTAGAGGACGGGTCGTTAGTGCAACGTGTCTAAAGATTGGGGTCATCAGTGCTGAGTATGTGGACAGTTGTAGTTCAACCAGTAACTGACCACATGGCCATCTGTGCGTCTGTTATTGTAAAATACCATAAGCCTCACTCTTGCCCGTTTGCATATGTAATCAAACTCGTCATCACCCTGAAGTACTTCTCGTTTTTACATGTATAAATGTGCAGCTCAACCCCTCCATTATCGAGCGGGTCTTAGAGCGACAACCAGTATGTGACCATTCTGACTGTCCCTCCCACCCCCCCGGCTCCCGGTACTGTAATAAAGAATGATATGTGTGACGGAAATTGTTTGTCTTCTAACAAACATTTACAGCGGGTCGCCCCATTGCACGAAGTACGTGGGGGCTTTGGAGAAGGGGCAGAGGAGATTGACCGGAACGATGTCTGGATTAGAGGCTATTGGCTGCAGGGAGCGGTTGGACAGACTCGGGTTGTAATTCCCCGGAACGTCAGAGGCTGCGGAGAGACCTGATAGAAGTTTATAAAGTTATCAGAGGCATAGGCAGAGTCAGAATGCAAGCAACTATAGGTGGCGCTGCAGTAGAGTTGCTGCCTCACAGCGTCAGGGAGCCGGGTGCTATCCTGACCACGGATGCTGTCTGTGCGGAGTTTGTCCGTTCTCCACGTGACCCGCGCGGGTTTTCTCCGGGTGCACACAAAATGCTGGAGTAACTCAGCGGGTCAGGCAGCATGTCTGGTGAGAAGGACTGGGCGACGTTTCGGGTCGAGACACTTCTTCAGACTCTAATTTTCTCCGGGCGTTTCTGTTTCCTCCCACACTCCAAAGATGTGCGGGTTTGTAGGTTAATTTGGCTGCAGTAAAAATAGTAAATAGTCCCCGGTGTGTGCGTTACTGCTGGTGTACGGGATTGGTAGTTGGCACAGACTCGGTGTGCTGAAGGGCCTGTTTCCGCTCTGTATCTTCAAACTAAACTAAACTAAACTAAGATGCTAAAGAAGGACACAAAGATGGACACAAAATGCTGGCGTGACTCAGCGGGTCAGGCAACATGTCTGGAGGAAATGGGTGGGTGAGGTTTCAGGTCGGGACCCTTCTTCAGCCTGAGCTACAGAGGACAATTAACCTTCAACCCGGATGTGGGGGGCAACTGGAGCACCTGGAGGAAACCCACTTGGTCACAAGGCGAAGGTGCCAACCACACAGACACAGACACAGACACAGACACAGACACAGACACAGACACAGACACAGACACAGACACAGACACAGACACAGACACAGACACAGACACAGACACAGACACACAGACACACAGACACACACACAGACACACACACACAGACACAGACACAGACACAGACACAGACACAGACACAGACACAGACACAGACACAGACACACACACACACACACACACACACCACCGGAGGTCAGGATGGAACCTGGGTCTGTGGCAGCATGAGGCAGTGGCTCTGCCAGCCGTGTTGCTGTGTGTCGCCCCTTGCTTGAGGGGCTGTCACGTGCCAGCCATGCATCACCAGCCGCCACTCTGATCCTCTCTGCTGGCAACTGTTTTGTGCACTAAAGTTACCTGAAAGGGGCGGCACGGTGGCGCAGCGCTAGAGTTGCTGCCTCACAGCGCCAGAGACCCGGGAGGAATAGCAGAGGAACAATCATGACATGTATTAGTTGACTAGACCAAGTGGGACCCGTGTGGTCCCGTTCCTCAATGTGACGTCTCACACACACACACACACACAAACCACAGGGGGGGGGGGGGGGAGGGAAGAGGAGGAGGGATGGGGGGGAGGGGGAGGAGAGAGAAAGAGGAGGGGGAGAGAGGGGGGAAGGGAGGACGAGAGTGGGGGAAGGGGGAGAGTGAGGAGGGGGAGAGAGAAGAGGGGGTGGAGGGTCGAGGGGGGAGGGGATTAGGGATGGAGGAAGGGAGGAGAGAGAGTAGGGGGGAGAGGAGGGGCGAGAGAGGAGGGAGGAGAGAGAGGAGGGGGAGAGGGAAGAGGGGGAGGGAGGATGGGGAGGGAGGAGGGGGAGAGGGGGAAGAGGAGGAGGCACGGAGGAGCAAGGGGTGAGAGGCGGAGGGGGGAAGAGGAGGAGGGGAGCTGGGCTGGGGGGGTGACCTAGCGGGCTGCGAGTGGGCGGGCGAGCGGCGAGGTCGGGCGACGTCACTCGCAGTGCGTGAACACAGCGTGCAGCCATTGTGACGTCATAACATAATCAGTCAAAACCAGCGGTTTTATTTTCTAAATTATTGGAGATTTTTGTACATTTTGATTAATAACGAGAAATAATGCATGAATTTTTGACTTCACAGGATAAATCTCTGCAGGAATATGTAAACATTTTACCGTTAGGGCGTCGTTTCTTTGAGTAGATGTGATTATACACCATCACACACACACACACACACATCCAAGATCAGAGTTTTATATTTATACAAGGATGATAACATGAGTGATATTATCGTACAACACATTTTCCATTTCATTGGTTACAACATGATTTAAGTGCATCAGATCAACTCAACACTGGCAGTTACAACATAACATTACATGGTGACCAGGTAAACATAGACAATAGGTGCAGGAGTAGGCCATTCGGCCCTTCGAGCCAGCACCGCCATTCAATGTGATCATGGCTGATCATCCACAATCAATATCCCGTTCCTGCTCTCTCCCCATATCCCATGATTCCATTAGCACTGAGAGCTATATCTAACTCTCTCTTGAAAACATCCAGTGAATTGGCCTCCACTGCCTTCTGTGGCAGAGAATCCCACAGATTCACAACTCTCGGGGTGAAAAAGATTTTCCTCATCTCCGTCCTAAATGGCCTGCGCCTTATTCTCACACTGTGACCCCTGGTTCTGGACTCCCCCAACACGGGGAACAATATTTTCCTGCATCTAGCCTGTCCAATCCCTTAAGAATTCCTTCATTTGCCTCAATCCCAAACCAACGCCCCTTCCATTGACTCCATCTACACCTCACGCTGCCTCGGCAAGGCCAGCAGCATCATCAAGGACCAATCTCACCCCGGCCACTCCTTCTCCCATCAGGCAAGAGGTACAGAAGTGTGAAAACGCACACCTCCAGATTCAGGGACAGTTTCTTCCCGGCTGTTAGCAAAAGGATTTGAGTATAGGAGCAGGGAGGTTCTACTTCAGTTGTATAGGGTCTTGGTGAGACCACACCTGGAGTATTGCGTACAGTTCTGGTCTCCAAATCTGAGGAAGGACATTATTGCCATAGAGGGAGTGCAGAGAAGGTTCACCAGACTGATTCCTGGGATGTCAGGACTGTCTTATGAACAAAGACTGCATAGACTCGGTTTATACTCTCTAGAATTTAGGAGATTGAGAGGCGATCTTATAGAAACTTACAAAATTCTTAAGGAGTTGGACAGGCTAGATGTAGGAAGATTGTTCCCGATGTTGGGGAGGTCCAGGACAAGGGGTCACAGCTTAAGGATAAGGGGGAAATCCTTTAGGACCGAGATGAGAAGGACTTTTTTCACACAGAGAGTGGTGGGTCTCTGGAACTCTCTGCCACAGAGGGTAGTTGAGGCCAGTTCATTGGCTATATTTAAGAGGGAGTTAGATGTGGCCCTTGTGGCTAAGGGGATCAGAGGGTATGGAGAGAAGGCAGGTACGGGATACTGAGTTGGATGATCAGCCATGATCACATTGAATGGCGGTGCAGGCTCGAAGGGCCGAATGGCCTACTCCTGCACCTAATTTCTATGTTTCTATGTTTCTATGTTATCAGGCAACTGAACCATCCTACCACCAACCAGAGAGTGGTCTTGAGTTACCAACTGCCTCACAGGAGACCCTCGGACTATCTTTAATCGGACTTTACTGGGCTTTATCTTGCACTAAATGTTATTCCCCTTATCCTGTATCTGTACAGTGTGGATGCCCTGATTGTAATCATGTATTGTCTTTCCGCTGACTGGATAGCACGCAACAAAGTGCTTTTTATTGTACCTTGGTGGACGTAACAATAAACTAAACTCAATGAAACAAACTCAGGAATTCCTTCTTCTCTACAATACTCCACAAAAGTCTATTTCATATCTGAATATTTCCCTGTTCACACTAGTTCTGTTTTATCCCACTTTCCCATCCACTCCCTACACACTAGGGGGCAATTTGCAGAGGGGTAATTAACCTACAAACCCGCAGGTCTTTTGGATGTGGGATGAAACCGGAGCACCTGGAGGCAACCCACGCGGTCACAGGAGGAACGTGCAAACTCTATACAAACAGCGCCCATAGTCGGGATTGAACCCGGGTCTCTGGCGCTGTGAGGCAGCGACTCTACCGCTGTGCCGCCATACTAGCCCTGGCGGGTGTTAAGGCGAATCTTCGCATGGAACATAGAAATGTACAGCACAGGAACAGGCCCTTCGGCCCATATTGTCCGGGCTGCACATAATGCCGGGTTAAAACTGGGTTTTGAATTTTCAAGGCAGTCTGGGTGTTTATTACTATTTCCGTCACAACGGTCAATTTTGTAATTAACTACAATTGGGTAATTAACTAATTACATGCTTTAATTTCAGGTCATCCAAGTAAGATGTTTTATATTTGTTTCAGAATGCTTCAATCTATAATAGCTGAAAATTTCATTCAGTTCTCTTACTTTTTAAGAAAGTTAGGGGCTTTTGACTGTCCACGATCACAGCTTTTGTGTTAAGTCAATGGAAAAGCAATGGGGAACAAGATGCTAATTTCCGAGTATGAAAATGGCCATAACTTTTTTAATACTGAAGATATGAAAGTGAATTAGGTATCAAATTAAACTTATTTTTGTGCTTCATCTGATGGGATAAATTGCAGACTTTATTTTTTTAAATCTCAAAATGATGTAACGTTCTCCCTCTGGCCTCAAAGAAGTGCCCTGTCAGTCTTTGACATTTCCACCCTGACGGTTGTGACTGCCCAGCCTGGTCTACCAGAATCCGTTGGACAATTGGCCAGTTTACAAGTCATAGGTGTGGAATTAGGCCATTCGGCCCATCGAGTCTACTACAGCCATTCAATCTTTGCTGCTCTCTGCCTCCTAATCCCATTTTCCTGCCTTCTCCCCATAGCCCTTGACACCCGTTCTAATCAAGAATTTGTCTGCCTTAAAAATATCCACTGACTTGGTCTCCACAGCCCTCTGTGGCAAGGAGTAGATCAAACATCATTCCACTTCTGATGTGATAAAAAATAAAAAATAAGCGATGTTCTGCTCGGGAACAGTTCAATGGGCTGAGGAACGCAGAGCTATTGAAACCCACTAATGTTACTCTTCTCGCATACGGGGGAAGTGAGGTGGATACGGTGGTTATTGTGAAGCTAGAGTGCCACTTAGGGGATCAAACACACCGGTTGCCATTCCATGTGGTCCACCGCAATGTTATTCCACTTTTAGTCTGTGGTGCTGCAGAGATATGGGACTGGTTACCTTCAGTAATACTGTTTGATCTACAATGAGTTCCACAGATTCACCACCCTCTGCCTAAAGAAGTTCCTCTTCACCTCCTTTCTGAAAGAGCACCCTTCAATTCTGAGGCTCTTGCGACCTTTGGTCCTAGAGTCTCTACAACCCACCTGTGGAAACATCCTCTCCACATCCACTCTATCCATGCCTTTCACCGCTGTGTATGTTCAGCGGTCTTCTTCTCTCCAGCGTGGAGATGGGGGTGTTGTGGGTGACGGAGGGGTCCCTGAGGGTGGGTTGTGACCGGCACCTGGCGACAGACTGGGAGTAGAGCTCTCTGGCTTTGTTGCGGAACTGCCGGCCCACCATGACATAGAGCACGGGGTTGATGCAGCTGTTGGTGCATCCCAGGAAGGTGGCGATCTGGTTGCCGTTGGCCAGTGCCTTCGCCCACCCGCATCCCCTCAGGATCTCGGCGTCGTTAAAGAGTTTGAGGACTCGGAAGACCAGGAAGGGGACCCAGCAGATCAGGAAGGCCAGGAGCACCACCAGGATGAGAGTGGCCGCCCGGCTCTCCTTGCAGACCTGCTTGAAGACCTGCATCTGGTCGTTCCTCAGTACGCCCAGGATCCTGGTGGTGAAGAAGGTGAGAGCAAGGCCGGGGATCAGGAAGGCCACCACCAGGAAGACGATATCCGAGTTGCGATGCCAGCTGGGCTCGGGATACTGGAGCAGGCAGGCGGAGATGTTGAGGTGGGGCTGATGGACCACCCGACGGTATATGAAGACGGGGCTGCTCATCGCCAGGCTGAAGACCCAGATGAGGCAGCAGTTGATCTTGGCGCAGGAACGGGTGCGGATGCGGCCGGGGTTGAGGACCTTGACCAGGGCCAGGTAGCGGTCCACGCTGACCATCACCAGGAAGTAGATGCTGCTCCACAGGTTCATGTAGATGGCCAGGTTGACACAGCGGCACAGCAGCTCTCCAAAGGGCCAGGCGAAGCGCTGGGCGATGTTGAGCGCCCAGAAGGGGAGGCAGGCGAGCAGGAGGAGGTCGGCACCCGCCAGGTTGACCAGGTAGATCTCGGGCACCGTGCAGCGGTTCCTGTGTAGGCAGAGCACCAGCAGCACAAAGATGTTGCCCAGCAGGCCGGTCACGCACACCACCATGATGTAGGCGGGCAGGAAGGTGTAGAGCCAGCCCCAGAACTCACCCTCCGGGCACCCGGTGGAGTTGCTGACGTTCAGGGCCACGCTGAGGTTGAGAGACGCCATCACTTGTCGGAGATGGATGGGAAACCTGAGGGCAGGGAATAGTCACTGAGTCATGGTCATAGAATCTTATTGCCATAGGGTCATAACATCATCCTCACTGAGTCACGGAGTCACACAGTGTGGAAACAGGCCCTTCGGCCCAACACGCCCACACCGGCCAACAATGGCCCAACTGCACTAGACCCACCTGCCTGCACTTGGTCCGTAATCCGCCAAAACTATCCTACCCATGTACCTGTCCAACTGTTTCTTAAACGATGGGATAGTCCCAGCCTCACACGCTGTGTTTTTTTAAGTGTCGCAACTTTTTCTTTGTTGAAACGATCAAAATCTTTTGGCGACACTGATATGACGCTGGCAGTCGCCGAAAAATATCGCCAAGTGGGACAGGCCCGTTAAGACGCGAGTGAGACCGCATTTAGAATATTGTGTTCAATTCTGGGCACCATGTTGTAGGAAAGACTAGACTAAGTAGGACCAGTTGAGTCCCAGCATCATACAGGAGGGCTGGTCCCCCAAAGCAATATTTCACCTCTCCACCAATCCCAATATTTGTCACCAGTGGGGGGGGGGGGGGGGGTGCGGGGGTGGGGGGCTTTCTGGAGCGCAAGTATGGTTCTTGTGGGCTGAAGGGACTGGTTTCCAAAATCTTTTGGCGACACTGATATGACGCTGGCAGTCGGCGAAAAAAAACGCCAAGTGGGACAGGCCCGTTAAGACGCGAGTGAGACCGCATTTAGAATATTGTGTTCAGTTCTGGGCACCATGTTGTAGGAAAGATATTGTCAAGCTTGAAAGGGTTCAGAGACGATTTACGAGGATGTTGCCAGGACTAGAGGGTGTGAGCTACAGGGAGAGGTTGAGTAGGCTGGGTCTCTATTCCATGGAGCGCAGGAGGATGAGGGGTGATCTTATAGAGGTGTACAAAATCATGAGAGGAATAGATCGTGTAGATGCACAGAGTCTCTTGCCCAGAGTAGGGGGAACCGAGGACCAGAGGACATAGGTTCAAGGTGAAGGGGAAAAGATGGAATAGGAATCCGAGGGGTAACTTTTTCACACAGAGGGTGGTGGGTGTGTGGAACAAGCTGCCAGAGGAGGTGGCTGAGGCTGGGACTATCCCAACGTTTAAGAAACAGTTAGGACAGGTTTGGAGGGATGTGGACCACACGCTGCCCCGCCCGCTGAGTCACTCCAGCATTTTGTGTTAGTCTTTGTGATGTTAACATATCTTTCTCCCTGCACACAGGGACCCGGAGAGAGAGGGGGGGGCGGGAATTCCGCTGCATGACATTAATGTAGCACCCAGTCACGTCCCCCCTTGTATACGGAATTCCGGACAGGGGGGGGGGGGGGGGGGGTAGGGGAATTCTGCGCTGCATTCATTTAGCACCCAGTCACATCCTCCCTTCTACACATAACTCCAGACCGCAACTCTAGCGCTGCGCCACCGTGACCGTGAATGGCCAGTTTCACTCTCACATGTCCCAGACGGAGCAATTACATTCTAACTTGCCGCAGCACAACAGGCGGCCATTCGGCCCTTCCAGCCAGCACCGCCCATTCACTGTGATCACGGCGGATCATCCACAATCAGGGCCCCGTTCCTGCCTTCTCCCCATTCTGTCCAAGTGTCTTTTACGAGAAGTAAGTATTTTCTCTCCTGTAGCTTCCTCTGGCAGCTCGTTCCGGACACCGACTACACTCTGGGTGAAAAGGTAACCCCTGGGGTCCCTCTTAAATCTCTCACTCCCCCCCCCCCCTCACTTTAACCCTGTCCCTCTAGTTTCAGGGCACCAACTATTGGAAGGGTCGGGACCCTTCTCCACACATATGGGTAAACCATTTGACCTGTCCACGTCCCCCACAGATGCTGCCTGTCCCGCTGAGTGACTCCAGCACTCTGTGTCTTGTGTAGATCGGCAGCTGCAGTCACTTGGTTCCACAAACTGCTGCTCACCTCTCACAGTGTCGAGGCGCCGCTCGATGTTCTCGCTCCCGGTCCTCACCCTCTCTCACGTCGTCTCACAAAGCGGCGAATGGTGGAAGCCCCTGCCGCGGGAGGTCCGGCTCACACCTGCCCGTGTGTGTGACCCTGCTCCCGGCCCAGTGTGTCTTTATGTCCTCCCACTCCCACTCTCTCCCCTCCCCTTCCACTCCCACTCTCTCCCCTCCCCTCCTCTCCTAGTTCCCCTCCCCTTCCATCCTCTCCCCTCCCCTCCTCTCCTAGCTCCCCTCCCCTCCCCTCCCCTCCCACTCTCTCCCCTCCCCTTCCATCCTCTCCTCTCCCCTCCTCTCCCCTCCCCTCGCCTCCCATCCCCTCCTCTCCCCTCCCCTCCCCTTCCCTCTCTCCTTTCCTCTCCCCTCCTCTCATCTTCTCCCCTCTCCCTCTCTCCTCTCCTAGCCCCTCTTCTCTCCTATCTCATCCCCTCCTCCCTCCCCCCCCCCCCCCCCGGGCAAGCGGCGAGTTAAGTGTTGTCTCCCCATCCCAAATATTGACCCCAGGAATCAGCCTCCCCGTTGCCAGCGGACGAGCACGGGCTGTGAATGTGAGCAAGATCTACGCCTGACAACATCGGTTGTATCAACATCAATTAGACTTGTTTGCCCAGTAAAGTGACGGAGAGGATATCGGGCTGGAAGCGCCGAGTCTCGGCTCCACGGTCCTGCCATTCCACTCCAGAGTTGAGAGAGTGTTTGCAAACATCCCAAACAGCAACTGCGGAATCCGGAGCAAAAAAAAAAAATCGCAGTGAAATACCGAGTGTCAGGCGGAGGGACTCAGGAGGTCAGGCAGCATCTTCTGAAGACGGGTCTCCGCCCAAAACCTCACCTATCCGTGTCCTCCACAGATGCTGCCTGACCCGCTGAGTTACTCCAGCACTCTGTGAAACGTCACCTATCCATGTTCTCCACAGATGCTGCCTGACCCGCTGAGTTACTCCAGCACTCTGTGAAACGTCACCTATCCATGTTCTCCACAGATGCTGCCTGACCCGCTGAGTTACTCCAGCACTCTGTGAAACGTCACCTATCCATGTCCTCCACAGATGCTGCCTGACCCGCTGAGTTACTCCAGCACTCTGTGAAACGTCACCTATCCGTGTCCTCCACAGATGCTGCCTGACCCGCTGAGTTACTCCAGCACTCTGTGAAACGTCACCTATCCATGTTCTCCACAGATGCTGCCTGACCCGCTGAGTTTCTCCAGCACTTTGTCTTTTATAGGGTGTTAGGGTTATGGGGAGAAGGCAGGAGAATGGGGTTGAGAGGGGACGGTAGATCAGCCATGGTTGAATGGTGGAGTAGACTTGATGGGCCGAATGACCTAACTCTGCTCCTAACACTTGTGAACCTATGGAGCCACACACAGCGTTACTTCCCCAGTGCCCTGAAAGTGGAGACACAAGTAATTAAAGTGGTGAAGAATCCATACAGTATGTTTGCCTTGAATGGTCAACGCATTGAATATAAGAAATGTGTAGGAAGGAACTGCAGATGCTGGTTTAAACTGAAGATAGACACAGGAGTAACTCAAGATAGAATGCTGGAGTAACTCAGCGGGTCAGGCAGCATCTCTGGTGAGAAGGACTGGGCGACATTTCGGTTCGAGACACTTCTTCAGAATCAAATATTCGCCGGGCGTTTCTGTTTCCTCCCACACTCCAAAGATGTGCGGGTTTGTAGGTTAATTTGGCTCCAGTAAAAATAGTAAATAGTCCCCAGTGTGTGCGTTACTGCTGGTGTACGGGATTGGTAGTTGGCACAGACTCAGTGTGCTGAAGGGCCTGTTTCCGCTCTGTATCTTCAAACTAAACTAAACTAAGATGCTAAAGATGGACACAAAGACGGACACAAAATGCCGGAGTGACTCAGCGGGTCAGGCAACATGTCTGGAGGAAATGGGCGGGTGAGGTTTCAGGTCTGGACCCTTCTTCAGCCTGAGCTACAGAGGACAATTAACCTTGAACCCGGATGTGGGGGGAAACTGGAGCACCTGGAGGAAACCCACTCGGTCACAAGGAGAAGGTGCAAACCACACACACACACACACACACACACAGACACAGCACCGGAGGTCAGGATGGAACCTGGGTCTCTGGCGCCATGAGGCAGTGGCTCTGCCAGCCATGTCGCTGTGTGTCGCCCCTTGCTTGAGGGGCTGTCACATGCCAGCCATGCATCACCAGCCGCCACTCTGATCCTCTCTGCTGGCAACTGTTTTGTACACTAAAGTTACCTGAAAGGGGCGGCACGGTGGCGCAGCGCTAGAGTTGCTGCCTCGTAGCGCCAGAGACCCGGGCTCCAACCTGACTACGGAGTTGGACCTTCTCTTCCCCGTGACCGCGTGGGTTTCCTCTGGGAGCTCCGGTCTCCCACACTCCAAAGACGTCCTACAGGTATGTAGGTCAATCGGCTTGGTGTGATCAAGGGATATGGGGTCGAAAAAGCAGGATGATCAGCCTTGATCACATTGAATGGCAGTGCCGGCTCGAAGGGCCGAACAGCCTCCTCCTACACCTATAATTTTCTATGTTTCTATAATTGTAAAAATTGTACCTAGTGTGTGTTAGTGTGCGGGGATCGCTGGTCGGCACAAGCTTGTTGGGCCGAAGGGCCTGTTTCCACGCTGGATCTGCAAAACTAAACTGAACTAAAAATATGCACAGGAAATGCAATTAGTACAGGTCAGGGTTTTTCTTCAAAGTCCCGTCATATGGGTCCATTGTCTGACGGTAAGTGAACACCATTAAGGCTTCCTCTTTACACAGCCCGGCTGCTTCAGACGACATAGCAACCCAGACCTGCTGGGTCCCCAGTGCGTGTCCCTTACTCATCGAGCCTCAGTGTTGCTTCATCAATTCCACACAGTCCGGAAATCCTCAGTCAACATTCCAATGATGCGTTAGTCCAAGGTCGCCCCGTCAACGGAAGGCTCGAGGCCCCCGACAAAGAAGGGAAGAGATTGAACATTTTTTCACCTTCCACCACAGTGGGGAATACCTGGATGTTGCCTGGAACGCGCTGCCAGGGGTGGTGGTGGAGGCAGATACAATAGTGACATTCAAGAGGCTTTTAGTCGGATTCGCAGGGAATGGAGGGGTGTGGATCACGTGCAGAGAGAGGAGATTAGTTTTAACCCAGCATTATGTGCAGCCCGGACATTGTGGGCCGAAGGGCCTGTTCCTGTGCTGTACTGTTCTATGTTCCATGTGAGGACCCGCATTAACACCCGCCAGGGCTAGCACGGTGGCACAGCGGTAGAGTCGCTGCCTCACAGCCCCAGAGACCCGGGTTCAATCCCGACTACGGGTGCTGTCTGTATAGAGTTTGCACGTTCTTCCTGTGACTGCGTGGGTTGCCTCCGGGTGCTCCGGTTTCATCCCACATCCAAAAGAGGTGCGGGTTTGTAGCTTAATTGCCCCCTGGTGTGTATGGAGTGGATGGGAAAATGGGATAAAACAGAACGAGTGTGAACAGGGAAATATTCAGATATGAAATAGACTTTTGAGGAGTATTGTAGAGAAGAAGTAATTCCAGAGTTTGTTTCGTTGAGTTTAGTTTATTGTAACGTCCACCAAGGTACAATAAAAAGCATTTTGTTGCGCGCTATCCAGTCAGCGGAAAGACAATACATGATTACAATCAGGGCATCCACACTGTACAGATACAAGGTAAGGGGAATAACGTTTAGTGCAAGATAAAGCCCAGTAAAGCCTGATTAAAGATAGTTCGAGGATCTCCTGTGAGGCAGTTGGTAACTCAAGACCACTCTCTGGTTGGTGGTAGGATGGTTCCTAAATCTGGAGGGGTGCGTTTTCTTTTAAAATCTTTTTATTAATTAAAAAAAAAAAAAAGATAAACATATCAGTGATGTTGATACATAGGGATCAGGATTACATTAACAACAAATGTAACCTACATATTAATGCAGTATCAAAATACATATTGGGTATAGACCTCCCGGTCTCTATGTAAATATAGATAAACGGCTAAATGAGAACTTGTGTATATATATATATAAAACCACATAACATATAACAATTACAGCACGGAAACAGGCCTTCTCTGCCCTTCCAGTCCGTGCCGACCATTTATTTTCCCCTGGTCCCATCTACCTGCACTCAGACCATACCCCTCCATTCCCTTCCCGTCCATATACCTATCCACTTTACTTTTAAATGTTAAAATCGATCCTGCCTCCACCACTTCTGCTGGAAGCTCATTCCACACAGCCACCACTCTCTGAGTAAAGAAGTTCCCCCTCATGTTACCCCTAAACTTCTGTCCCTTAATTCTCATGTCATGCCCTCTTGTTTGAATCTTCCCTACCCTCAATGGGAAAAGCTTATACACGTCAACTCTGTCTACCCCTTTCATCATTTTAAAGACCCCTTAACCTTCTGCGCTCCAAAGAATAAAGACCTAACTTGTTCAACCTTTCTCTGTAACTTAGTTGCTGGAACCCAGGCAACATTTTAGTAAATCTCCTCTGTACTCTCTCTATTTTGTTGACATCCTTCCTATAATTAGGCGACCAAAATTGTACACCATACTCCAGAATTGGTCATAGAAACATAGAAAATAGGTGCAGGAGTAGGCCATTCGGCCCTTCGAGCCTGCACCGCCATTCAATGTGATCATGGCTGATCATCCAACTCAGTATCCCGTACCTGCCTTCTCTCCATACCCCCTGATCCCTTTAGCCACAAGTGCCACATCTAACGCCCTCTTAAATATAGCCAATGAACTGGCCTCAACTACCTTCTGTGGCAGAGAATTCCAGAGGCTCACCACTCTCTGTGTAAAGAATGTTTTCCTCATTTCGGTCCTAAAGGAATTCCCCCTTATCCTTAGACTGTGACCCCTTGTTCTGGACTCCCCCAACATCGGGAACAATCTTCCAGCATCTAGCTTGTCCAACCCCTTAAGAATTTTGTAAGTTTCTATAAGATCCCCCCTCAATCTTCTAAATTCCAGCGAGTACAAGCCAAGTCTATCCAATCTTTCCTCATATGAAAGTCCTGACATCCCTGACAAGGCATTGGTCTTACCAATGCCTTGTACAATTTTAACGTTACTTCCCTACTCCTATATTCAATGCTCTGATTTATAAAGGCCAGCACACCAAAGGCTTTCTTTACCACCCTATCTACATGCAATTCCACCTTCAGGGAACTATGCACAGTTATTCCTAGATCCCTCTGTTCCACAGCATTCCTCAATTGCCTATCATATATACATATATATATATAAATATATATATATATATATATATATATATATATATATATATATATATATATATATATATATTTATATATATATGTATATATGTAAATACATGTCTATATATATATGTAAATAAAGAAGGGAAAAAACAGAATATGGGCTGCAAAAAACTTCAACAGTTTAGACCCCTGTTTGTCGTCAAATCCGTTCCACCGTATAAAGGTAAGAAAATATTATAACGGCAGGAAAGGGATTGTGAAAATATTGAATAAAGCTTCCCCAAGTCCTATCAAATTTATCCGAGGGTTCAATAATGTCATTGCTAATTATTTCTAAATTTAAACATATCGTTTCATAGCACCAATGGAGTGTGGTCGGAGGATTAGAGTCTTTCCATTTAAATAAAATAGATCTTCTGGCAATTAATGCTGGTAAAAGCAATCGGCCGACGGGGTGAACATAACAGATGAATAGAATCTAACATTAGTAGCCCACAAATTGCAGTAATAGGTTGTAAATCAGTACCTAAAACTACAGAAAATGTATTTTCAATATTTTTCCATAAGTGGGAAAGATGAAAACATATGAATCAGCGAAGCCACTTCAGAATTCCATCACAAGTAGAATTTATATGATCATAAAAACTAGCGAACTTATCTTTTGACATATGTGCTCTTAAATTGTATCAGAGTGTGTCTTGCAGGCATTGAAGAGGTATTGACTAATTGAAGAATCCTCTCCCATTTCTCTAGAGGTAATGACATTTGAAGTTCTCTTTCCCAATCATTCTTAATTTTATCAATGTACCTACTTGTAATTTCAAAATCAACCCATAAATAGGCGTTATTAAACCTTTCTGATAAAGGTTCTAGTGTAAAAACATTTCCGTGATTTCGGTTTGATGTGATATCGGAAAAAAGGGTAAAGTAGCCTTCAGAAAATGTCTAATTTGTAAATATCTAAAAAAATGTGAATTAGGTAGATTATATTTATTGGATAGTTGTTCAAAGGACATAAAACAACCGTCTAAATACAAATCACAAAAAAATATTAATCCCTTCCTCTTCCATAGCAGAAAGGCTTGATCAGTACTAGAGAGGGTGCACTGCCCTGTATGGTGTGGCTGCCCAGCCTGCAGCTGTTCGTTTTTTTCACTCTTTTTTTAATAATTTTAGTGAGTTTTAGTGTTTTGTTTTTGGAGTTTGAGTCATTTTTATGTGGGGGGTGGGGAGGGGGGAAGGGGGAACTTACTTTTTCTGGTCCCTACCTGGTCGGAGAGGCGGCTTTTCTCCAGGCTGCATCTTCGACCCGTCCTCGCGGCCTACCAGTGGGCCTGGAGCAGCGTTTCCTGAGGGGACCGCCCAGAACCCCGGCTTCGGCGGCAGCGCTATCGCGGAGTGGAGCGGGCGATGTCTTGCCTGGGTCGCCGCGCTGGAACTCCGGTGAGCTGAGACCGCCGAGAAAAACATCGCGGAGCGGCCAGCTGCGGTGAACTTTACATCGGGAGCCTGGGATCTCTCGCCGAGATTGCCAGTGGTGGAGCTCCATCCAGCGGGGCCTTGTTGGCTTCGGAAGCCGCAGACTCCGGTAAGGAAGCGGCCGTTCCAGGTGTCCCAAGCCGCTGAGAGGGTTCTCCCGACGCCGGAGCACCATCACCTGGCGAGAACGGCCTGGAACATCGGGCTCTGGGATTTTTTGTCCAAAACGTTAAATAATGAGCATTAACTGCCCAATAATAAAATCAGAGGTTCGACAATGCCAAACCACCATCTTTTTAAAATTTCTGTAAGTATTTTTTACTTAGTCTGAGATTTTTATTCTGATATATAAATGAAGGACTTACACAGTTCCCGCTGCATCAAAAAATCCCAGAATATTATGAAGGACAATTCCCACCCCGGACACTCCCTGTTTGAACTGTTGCCGTCAGGCAGACGGTACAGATCTACAAGGACAAGGACAAACAGACTCAAAAACAGTTTTTACCCCACTGCTATAAAGGCACTAAATGTAGCCGCCAAGGAACGCGGGGACTAAGGGACTGTGGTTGGTACACTGTGAAATCGACAGAAGGATGTAGGGTTGGGTGTTTATGCGTGGCTGTTTTTATATTTCATATTTATTTTAGTTGTTTATCATCTTTTTTTAATATTTTACCTTGTATGTATCGTTAGCTTTTATGGTTTGAATGTTGCACTGACTGGCGGACATTTTTAAATTTCGTTGTACATGGTTCATGTTACAATGACAATAAAGAAACTATTCTATTCTATTCTATTCTTATATGTCTTATTCCCATGGAAAATAACAACAATATTGGGGGATTCCCTAGGAACAGTGGCCAAAGGTTCCAAAGCAATATCAAACAATAAAGGGCTTCACACTTTTCAAGGTTTTCACACTTCTGTACCTTGCCTGATGAGAGAAGGAATGGCCAGGGGTGCGACTGGTCCTGGATGATGCTGCCGGCCTTGCCGAGGCAGCGTGAGGTGTAGATGGAGTCAATGGAAGGGGCGTTGGTTTGGGATTGAGGCAAATGAAGGAATTCCAAAGGGATTGGACAGGCTCGATGCAGGAAAAAAATGTTGCCCGCGTTGGGGGAGTCCAGAACCAGGGGTCACAGTGTAAGAATAAAGGGCAGGCCATTTAGGACGGAGATGAGGAAAACTCTTTTTCACCCAGAGAGTTGTGAATCTGTGGAATTCTCTGCCGCAGATGGCAGCGGAGGCCAATTTACTGGATGTATTCCAGGGAGAGTTGGATATGAGTCTTTTTTTTTAATTCAAAAATGTATTCAATTATTTAAAAATAATATTACGCCACAATAAAACTAACCAGAACCCACCACTATAATACAATACAAACAAATATCCATAATAAACTACTATACAGCTATCTTAAACTCCTTGTCAAGGATGCATTAAACACCCTGCGGAGCCCAGCGGTCCGGAACTCCCCCAGTGTGCCAGTGGACAGGGCGTAGTCCCTCTCTAACCCAACCTGGGCTTGATATGACTCTTAGTAGGGTTAACAGAATTAAGGGATATGGGGAGAAGGCAGGAACAGGGTTCTGATTTAGGATGATCAGCCATGATCACATTGAATGGTGGTGCTGGCTCGAAGGGCCGAATGGCCTACTCCTGCACCTATTGTCTATGTTTCCATGTTTCCCTGGTCACCACGCAATGTTACATTGTAACTGCCAGTGTTGAGTTGATCTGATGCACTTAAATCATGTCGTAACCACAGATCGGTTAAAAATGGAAAAGGAAGACTGTTTACCTTTTGAAATTAGGTCAATCCTATTTGCTATTACTAAATTAAGCAAAAAAACCTTTAATTAAAACCGCATAATATATAGTGGAATACGCATTTGGAAACAATTAAAAAAACACTAAAATTGGATATTTACCACTATCTCTTCCCATTGTAAACAATGCTACATTTAAACCTACATCATACGTTACAATGCTACATTATAGGTTGAATAAGTTAGGTCTTTATTCTTAGGTTGAACAAGTTAGGTCTTTATTCTTTGGAGCGCAGAAGGTTAAGGGGGGACTTGATTGAGGTCTTTAAAATGATGAAAGGGATAGACAGAGTTGACGTGGAGAAGCTTTTCCCATTGAGGGTAGGGAAGATTCAAACAAGAGGGCATGACGTGAGAATTAAGGGACAGAAGTTGAGGGGTAACATGAGGGGGAACTTCTTTACTCAGAGAGTGGTGGCTGTGTGGAATGATCTTCCAGCGGAAGTGGTGGAGGCAGGATCGATTTTAACATTTAAAAGTAAAGTGGATAGGTATATGGACGGGAAGGGAATGGAGGGGTATGGTCTGAGTGCAGGTAGATGGGACTAGGGGAAAATAAATGGTCGGCACGGTCTGGAAGGGCCGAGAGGGCCTGTTTCCGTGCTGTAATTGTTATATGGTTATATGGTTAAACCGTCAATGATGGGATAAGGGTTTTTTACAATGGAAAAATCACGGAATTACAAAGATGGGTCAACTCTATAGGAAAGGTACATTCCTCTCATTTCAGGAACTACAACAAATTTATGGGCTGCACTCAAATGACTGCTTTAGATATCTACAAATTAGAGACTATGCTAAATCAAATACACAGGACTATAGAAATAGAAAGACAGAAATTCTTGATGAATGTTTGAATAAACAGCCTAACACAGAAAAATTGATATCTTATATTTCTAATATTCTATTAGATAATGATTTACCCATGATGGAAATATATAGGCAATCATGGGAAAATGAACTAGGCCAGAAATATGGGACGAAAGCTTACAACATATACATCACTGTTCGTTAAATGCTAGACATTCTTTAATACAATATAAAGTATGACATAGATTGCACTATTCAAAAACAAAATTAAATAGAATTTTCCCATGCATATCTCCTATTTGTGAAAAATGTCAACTCTCAGAGGATAACTTAACGCACACATTTGTAAGTTGTATAAAAATTAATAATGTTTGGACGGAAATTTTAAAGATAATTTCGGAAGTTGTCAATACAAACTTAAAGCATACGGCATTGGGGGTTCAGTATTGATGTGGATAGAGAACTGGCTGGCAAACAGGAAGCAAAGAGTAGGAGTAAACGGTTCCTTTTCACAATGGCAGGCAGTGACTAGTGGGGTACTGCAAGGCTCAGTGCTGGGACCCCAGCTATTTACAATATATATTAATGATCTGGATGAGGGAATTGAAGGCAATATCTCCAAGTTTGCGGATGACACTAAGCTGGGGGGCAGTGTTAGCTGTGAGGAGGATGCTAGGAGACTGCAAGGTGACTTGGATAGGCTGGGTGAGTGGGCAAATGTTTTGGCAGATGCAGTATAATGTGGATAAATGTGAGGTTATCCACTTTGGTGGCAAAAACAGGAAAGCAGACTATTATCTAAATGGTGGCCGATTAGGAAAAGGGGAGATGCAGCGCGACCTGGGTGTCATGGTACACCAGTCATTGAAAGTAGGCATGCAGGTGCAGCAGGCAGTGAAGAAAGCGAATGGTATGTTAGCTTTCATAGCAAAAGGATTTGAGTATAGGAGCAGGGAGGTTCTACTTCAGTTGTACAGGGTCTTGGTGAGACCACACCTGGAGTATTGCGTACAGTTCTGGTCTCCAAATCTGAGGAAGGACATTATTGCTATAGAGGGAGTGCAGAGAAGGTTCACCAGACTGATTCCTGGGATGTCAGGACTGTCATATGAAGAAAGACTGGATAGACTTGGTTTATACTCTCTAGAATTTAGGTGATTGAGAGGGGATCTTATAGAAACTTACAAAATTCTTAAGGGGTTGGACAGGCTAGATGCAGGAAGATTGTTCCCGATGTTGGGGAGGTCCAGGACAAGGGGTCACAGCTTAAGGATAAGGGGGAAATCCTGTAGGACCGAGATGAGAAGGACTTTTTTCACACAGAGAGTGGTGGGTCTCTGGAACTCTCTGCCACAGAGGGTAGTTGAGGCCAGTTCATTGGCTATATTTAAGAGGGAGTTAGATGTGGCCCTTGTGGCTAAGGGGATCAGAGGGTCTAGAGAGAAGGCAGGTACGGGATACTGAGTTGGATGATCAGCCATGATCATATTGAATGGCGGTGCAGGCTCGAAGGGCCGAATGGCCTACTCCTGCACCTATTTTCTATGTTTCTATGTTTCTATACCTAATTGGACCCTGATTCAAAATTAATAACATTAGGAATACTAGAACAAAATCAATTATTTACAACAAACCAAAGAAACTTTATCGATTATAGTTTAATAATTGGGAAGAAATTAATATTAAAATTTTGGAAAGGCCCTATAACCCCCACAATTAAAATGTGGACTATGGAAACGTCGGAGACCCTACATTTGGAAAGATTAAGATTTGTCTTAATGGACAAACAAGAACTATTTACTAGAATAAGGTCCCCATTCATTGAATATTTGAAGGGGCAAACCGGTTCGGCACGAGAACCTGCATGAAACCCGAATCGAGGATTAGACGAAGAATTACATTTTATAACCCATGGACATATCTCCAATGATGCATAATTAGCTGATTACTCCATTCTCTTTTAATTTTTTTGGTTTCTTTTCTTTCCCTCTCTATTATTTTCTATCTATATAAAAAATTTAAAAAATATATATAAGTACAACTATTATACAATTGTTAATACAAACAATATTAATAATGTATGACTACAACAAACAAAATGCTTTTTATCATGTATTTAATTCTAATAACATTTTTAATTAAAAATAAATAAAAATAAATAAATCATGTCGTAACCATATAACCATATAACATATAACAATTACAGCACGGAAACAGGCCTTCTCGGGCAGTCCGTGCCAACCATTTATTTTCTCCTAGTCCCATCTACCTGCACTCAGACCATACCCCTCCATTCCCTTCCCGTCCATATACCTATCCACTTTACTTTTAAATGTTAAAATCGATCCTGCCTCCACCACTTCTGCTGGAAGCTCATTCCACACAGCCACCACTCTCTGAGTAAAGAAGTTCCCCCTCATGTTACCCCTAAACGTCTGTCCCTTAATTCTCATGTCATGCCCTCTTGTTTGAATCTTCCCTACCCTCAATGGGAAAAGCTTATCCACGTCAACTCTGTCTATCCCTTTCATCATTTTAAAGACCTCAAAGACCTTAAAGACCTCAATCAAGTCCCCCCTTAACCTTCTGCGCTCCAAAGAATAAAGACCTAACTTGTTCAACCTTTCTCTGTAACTTAGTTGCTGGAACCCAGGCAACATTCTAGTAAATCTCCTCTGTACTCTCTCTATTTTGTTGACATCCTTCCTATAATTAGGCGACCAAAATTGTACACCACACTCCAGAATTGGTCTCACCAATGCCTTGTGCAATTTTAACATTACTTCCCTACTCCTATATTCAATGCTCTGATTCCCGGTAGGGAATTGAAGAATACAGTTCAACAGAGGGATCTGGGAATAACCGTGCATAGTTCCTTGAAGGTGGAATCTCATATAGATAGGGTGGTAAAGAAAGCTTTTGGTATGCTAGCCTTTATAAATCAGAGCATTGAGTATAGAAGCTGGGATGTAATGTTAAAATTGTACAAGGCGTTGGTGAGACCAAATCTGGAGTATGATGTACAATTTTGGTCGCCCAATTATAGGAAGGATGTCAACAAAATAGAGAGGGTACAGAGGAGATTTACTAGAATGTTGCCTGGGTTTCAACAGCTAAGTTACAGAGATAGGTTAAATAAGTTAGGTCTTTATTCTCTGGAGCGCAGAAGGTTAAGGGGGGACTTGATAGAGGTCTTTAAAATTATGAGAGGGATAGACAGAGTTGATGTGGACAAGCTTTTCCCTTTGAGAATAGGGAAGATTCAAACACGAGGACATGACTTTAGAATTAAGGGACAGAGGTTTAGGGGTAACATGAGGGGGAACTTCTTTACTCAGAGAGTGGTAGCGGTGTGGAATGAGCTTCCAGTGGAAGTGGTGGCGGCAGGTTCTTTGGTATCATTTAAAAATAAATTGGATAGGCATATGGATGAGAAGGGTATGGAGGGTTATGGTATGAGTACAGGCAGGTGGGACTAAGGGAAAAAAGTTGTTCGGCACGGACTTGAAGGGCCGAGATGGCCTGTTTCCGTGCTGTAATTGTTATATGGTTATTTATAAAGGCCAGCACACCAAAAGCTTTCTTTACCACCCTATCTACATGCGATTCCACCTTCAGGGAACTATGCACAGTTATTCCTAGATCCCTCTGTTCCACAGCATTCCTCAATTCCCTACCATTTACCATGTACGTCCTATTTTGATTTAACCAATCAAATGGAAAATGTGTTGTACGATGATGTCACTCATGTTATCATAAACTAATACATGTAATGATTGTTCCTCTGCTATTCCGCCCGCGCTTTTGAGGACTGAGTAAAAGAAATTTTGTTTACCCTGAAGTGTGCGTGGGGCCCTTTGGGAATTATGGGGGCGGTGACATTAAACACTTAAGGGACACAAGGAGATTTAGAGCACACTGTCGGGTTGCATCACAGCTTGGGTTAGGAGCTGCCAAAGACAATGTGCGATGGATTTAGAAACAAGGAAACATAGAACATAGAAATTAGGTGCAGGAGTAGGCCATTCGGCCCTTCGAGCCTGCACCGCCATTCAATATGATCACGGCTGATCATCCAACTCAGTATCCCGTACCTGCCTTCTCTCCAGACCCTCTGATCCCCTTAGCCACAAGGGCCACATCTAACTCCCTCTTAAATATAGCCAATGAACTGGCCTCAACTACCCTCTGTGGCAGAGAGTTCCAGAGACCCACCATTCTCTGTGTGAGAAAAGTCCTTCTCATCTCGGTCCTAAAGGATTTCCCCCTTATCCTTAAGCTGTGACCTCTTGTCCTGGACCTCCCCAACATCGGGAACAATCTTCCTTCATCTAGCCTGTCCAACCCCTTAAGAATTTTGTAAGTTTCTATAAGACCCCCTCTCAATCTCCTAAATTCTAGAGAGTATAAACCGAGTCTATCCAGTCTTTGTTCATAAGACAGTCCTGACATCCCAGGAATAAGTCTGGTGAACCTTCTCTGCACTCCCTCTATGGAACTGCAAAGGCCGGTTAGTACTGAAAAATGGATAACAAAGAACTAGTGTGAACGGGTGATCCATTGTAGAGTCACAACGTGGAATCAGGCCCTTCGGCCCAACTTGCCCACACCAGCCAACAAGTCCCAGCTACAATTAACCCACCTGCCTGCGCTTGGTCCATATCCCGCCAAACCTGTCCTATCCAGCTATCTGTTTAACTGTTTCGTAAATCATAGGATAGTCCCAGCCTGAACTACCTCCTCTGGCAGCTCATTCCAGACACCCATCACCCTCTGTGTGAAAAAGTCACCCCTCAGATTCAATAGACAATAGACAATAGGTGCAGGAGTAGGCCATTCTGCCCTTCAATTCAGCACCGCCATTCAATGTGATCACGGCTGATCATCCCCAATCAGTACCCCGTTCCTGCCTTTTCCCCATATCCCCTGACTCCAAGAGCCCTATCTAGCTCTCTCTTGAAAGCATCCAGAGAACCGGCCTCCACCGCCCTCTGAGGCAGAGAATTCCACAAACTCACCACTCTCTGTGAGAAAAAGTGTTTCCTCGTCTCCGTTCTAAATGGCTTACCCCTTATTCTCAAACTGTGGCCCCTGGTTCTGGACTCTGCCAACATCGGGAGGAGTTTCCTGCCTCTAGCGTGTCCAAGCCTTTAATAATCTTATATGTTTCAATAACATATCCTCTCACCCTGTCTCATGTCTACAGTAAAAGTACAGCCCTTGGAGAATGGGAGGAAACTCGAGCACGCAATGAAAACAGGGGTTCAAAGGAAGCATCTGTCTGAGCACCGCCCACTGTTCCGCCGTTGCAACTTCACTTCGACACTCACGAGAGAGTTCAATTATTCTATGTACCGACAAGAAAAATGACCTTCTTACTTCCATCAGCACAACAAGTCTGTGAGTACAGTAGTCGTGGGTAATAAACTCAACAAAATAAATCAACAAAGTAAAAATGAAGATTACCTTAATCCTAACCCTAACAAAGAAGAAAGGTCTTGACCTGAAACGTCACCCATTCATAGAAACATAGAAACATAGAAAATAAGTGCAGGAGGAGGCCATTCGGCCCTTCGAGCCAGCACCGCCATTCATTGTGATCATGGCTGATCGTCCCCAATCAATAACCCGTGCCTGCCTTCTCCCCATATCCCTTGATTCCACTAGCCCCTAGAGCTTTATCTAACTCTCTAAAACCATCCAGTGACTTGGCCTCCACTGTCCTCTGTGGCAGGGAATTCCACAAATTCACAGCTCTCTGGGTGAAAAAGTATTTTCTCACCTCAGTCTTAAATGGCCTCCCCTTTATTCTAAGACTGTGACCCCCTGATTCTGGACTCGCCCAACATTGGGAACATTTTTCCTGCATCTAGCTTGCCCAGTCCTTTTATAATTTTATATGTTTCTATAATATCCCTTGACTCCACTAGCCCCTAGAACTCTATCTAACTCTCTCTTAAATCCATCCAGTGACTTGGCCTCCACTGCCCTCTGTGGCAGGGAATTCCATAAATTCACAACTCTCTGGGTGAAAAAGTATTTTCTCACCTCAGTCTTAAATGGCCTCCCCTTTATTCTAAGACTGTGTCCCCTGGTTCTGGACTCGCCTAACATTGGGAACATTTTTCCTGCATCTAGCTTGTCCAGTCCTTTTATAATTTTATATGTTTCTATAAGACATCCCCTCATCCTTCTAATCTCCAGTGAATACAATACAATTCCTTCTCTCCAGAGATGCTGCCTGCCGCTGGAGTACAGTGTGCAGTTTTGGTCCGCTAATTTGAGGAAGGACATTCTTGCTATTGAGGGAGTGCAGCGTAGGTTCACCAGGTTAATACCCGGGATGGCGGGACTGTCATATGCTGATAGAATGGAGCGGCTGGGCTTGTAGACAATAAAAGGAATTCTATTCTATTCTATTCTATACTGTGGAGTTTAGAAGACTGAGAGGAGATCTTATTGAAACATATAAGATAATTAAGGATTTGGACACGCTGATGTTGGGGGAGTTCAGAACCAGGGGCCACAGTTTAAGAATAAGGGGTAAGCCATTTGGAACGGAGATGAGGAAACACTTTTTCTCACAGAGAGTTGTGAGTCTGTGGAATTCTCTGCCTCAGAGGGCAGTGGAGGCCGGTTCTCTGGATAATTTCAAGAGAGAGCTAGATAGGGCTCTTAAAGATAGCGGAGTCAGGGGATATGGGGAGGAGGCAGGTTATGGGGTACTGATTGGGGATGATCAGCCATGATCACATTGAATGACGGTGCTGGCTCGAAGGGCCGAATGGCCTACTCCTGCACCTATTGTCTATTGAGTTACTCCTGCATTTTGTGTTTATCTTCAGTTTAAACCAGCGTCTGCAGTTCCTTCCTGAACAGATTAAAAGTGGGAGTGCTAAAAGCCTGAAGTCCTTAGAGGAACCATTGATAGTCCATAGTTTTGGCAGTGTTATTATTTCAATTCACATTCACATTTATTGTCACATGCACCAATTAAGGTACAGTGATATTTGAGTTACCATGCAGCCATGCAACAAATGTACCATTGCAGCCTACATATGTAGGGCACAGCAGCCTGATGGTTGTCGGGAAGATGCTGCTCCTGGACCTGGACCTCACGTTTTTCAGTCCCCTGCACCTTCCTCCCGCTGGCAGCGGTGAAATGATTACATGTGGCAGTAATGAACCTCAACATCTTCCCTCCTGTTATTAGCAATGTTACAAAATTTTGAGATTTTAAAAATCAAGTCTGCAATTTATCCCATCAGATAAAGCATAAAAAGAAGTTTCATTTGACACCTAATTCACTTTCATATCTTCAGTATTAAGAAAGTTATGACCATTTTCATACTCGGAAATTAGCATCTTGTTCCCCATTGCCTTTCAATTGACTTAACTCAAAAGCTGTGATCTAGAACAGTCAAAAGCCCATAACTTTCTTAAAAATTAAGAGAACTCAATGAAATTTTCAGTTATTATAGATTGAAGCATTCTGAAACAAACATGAAACAATCTTACTTGGATGACCTGAAATTAAACCATATAATTAGTTAGTTATCTAATTGTAGCTAATTACAAAATTCAGTGAGTAGATCTAAACATCTATCCATTTCTTAAGAAAAGATAAACTTTTTTTAAATTGCCTAAGTGTCCAAATAACATTCACATAATAATCCACAATATAACATAATTTTTAAATCTAATTTTCATTAATTTATGGGCCAAATGGAAGGAATTTAGTGTTTAATACCTGTAAATTAATGGTCATTTAAATCAACTAGCGAGTGGGTTTTAGTGGAATGCGGTGGATTAGAACGTTGCGGTTTGCGGTGAAGTCAGTATTAAAAATACAGCTGGTTCATACATTTTTTTTGTCCCCTTTTCGCAACATGAAAATTTGATTAAAGCCTCCATAAAAACCAAGTTTTTATGTAAAAATAAACTGTGTAGCTTCTTTTATCGCCTACCTTAGGTCCGTTCCGCTGTCACCGTTCAGAGCTTTAGAAGATGATTTTTAAATTACTCTAGTTAATAAATAATCTAGCGTAGTTTAAAAATACCTTTATGAATGAAATGTCGGAGCGATTTCTCTTTAGCGACTAAATCACCCGACATTGATTGATTTGGACTGCCTAGAGAAAATCGTCACTTTAAACCCGCCCCCCCCTCTGAAAGGCGCCAAAGTCGCGCACACGGGGAGCGGCAGAACTGCAGCGCTGCTCAAGGTAGGTATTGTAACATACCTACTGTTATCAGGCTTCTGAACGGTCCATCCAGAAGGCCGTAAGAGCAGAATTAGGCCATTCGGCCCATCAAGTCTACTCTGCCATTCAATCATGGCTGATCTGTCTCTCCTTCCTAACCCCATTCTCCTGCCTTCTCCCCATAACCCCTGACACCCGCGCTAATCAAGAATCTATCTTTCTGCCTTAAATATGTCCACCACAGCGTCTGTGGCAAAGAATTCCAGATTCATCATCCTCTGACTATTTTTCCAGCATCTGCAGTTCTTTCTTAAATAGTTCTAACCTTTGTAGTGTGTTTCAGTTCCGGAGACAAAGTCCAATGTCCACAATTGGGTAGAGGAAAAATCGGAGCGTACACCCATAGCTGAGGAGCGGTTGTCAGCACTGGGCCTGACTTCGCTGGAGTTTAGAAGGATGAGGGGACCCTCATTGAAACGTACAGAATAGTGAAAGGCTTGGATCGAGTGGATGTGGAGAGGATGTTTCCACTAGTGGGAGAGTCTAACCAGCAGGGGGCGCCACACGATTGCAGCCTCGCCAACAGTCTGTCTGTCTTTTCATCTTTTTTTTGTTATTCTTAGTCTGTTTTAAAAGTTGTGTGAATGTTCTCCGGTCTGCTTTATGTGGGGCAGGGGGGGTCGGAGGAAACTTTGTTTCAGTCTCTTACCTTGCCGGAGATGCGATTGTTTTCCGGATCGTATCTCCGGTCGTTCTGCAGCCTAACATCATGGAGCTGGAGGCCTCGCTCGGGACTGACTTCGCTCCATGGATGCTGCCTCACCCGCTGAGTTTCTCCAGCATTTTTGTCGACCAAACGCTAGAGCTATATTCTGCACTCTGTGTCTTCCCCTTTCAAGTCTGACTTTTGGATAGTATTATCTAGGTATGTTACAAAACTTACCTCGAGCAGCGCTGCAGTTCTGCCGCTCCCCATGTGCGTGACTTTGGCGCCTTTCAGAGGGGGGCGGGCTTAAAGTGCCGTTTTTCAACAGACTGGGAAACTCAATCCATGTCGGGTGATTTCGTTGCGGAAGAAAAATCGCTCCGACATTTCATTCATGAAGGTATTTTTAAATTACGCTAAATTATTTATTAACTAGAGTAATTTAAAAATCACCTTCAAAAGCCGTGAGCGCTGACAACGGGAAGGATTTTGCGTATGGGAGAAAAAAAGGTACACAGTTTATTTTTATATTAAAAGTTTTATATTAATACCAACAGTATTTTTCCTCCCGACTTCACCGCAAACTGCAACGTTCCAATCCACCGCATTCCACTAAAACCCACTCGCTAGTTGATTTAAATGGCCATTAATTTACAGACATTAAACACTAAATTCCTTCTATTTGGCCCAGAAATTCATGAAAATGAGATTTAAAAATTATGTTAGATTGTGGATTATTGTGTGAATGTTATTTGGACACTTAGGCAATTTAAAAAAAGTTTATCTTTTCTTAAGAAATGGATAGATGTTTAGATCTACTCATTGAATTTTGTAATTAGCTACAATTAGATAACTAACTAATTATAAGCTTTAATTTCAGGTCATCCAAGTAAGATTGTTTCATATTTGTTTCAGAATGCTTCAATCTATAATAACTGAAAGTTTCATTGAGTTCTCTTAATTTTTAAGAAAATTATGGGCTTTTAACGGTTCTAGATCACAGCTTTTGAGTTAAGTCAATTGAAAGGCAATGGGGAACAAGATGCTAATTTCCGAGTATGAAAATGGTCATAACTTTCTTAATACTGAAGATATGAAAGTGAATTAGGTGTCAAATTAAACTTCTTTTTATGCTTTATCTGATGGGATAAATTGCAGACTTGATTTTTAAAATCTCAAAATTTTGTAACATTGTGATATTATCTGATCTGATTAGAAAGTCAAGAGAGTGTTTATTGTCATGTGTCCCAGATAGGTCAATAAAACTCTTGCTTGCTGCAGCACAACAGAATATCGTAAGCATAATTACAGAACAGTTCCGTGTGTCTATATACCGTAGACTGTATATATATACACATAAATAAACAGATAAAGTGCAATCGGCTGTTATCGTTCAGAGTTTGTTTGATGGCGAGTTTAATAGCTTATCTAGAAGATATATATTTTTCACATTGAAGTCTGGCTCAGCCAACGGCACCTAGGAATAGACCGGGTGACAACTAAGAATAGTTTGGTGACTACTGGAGAGACAGTTGACGGCACGGAAAGACGGCACCCGGGAAAGGCTGGGTTAGCACCCCAGTCTGTGTCTTTCGTGAGAAAGACACCCAACAAAGCTACGGAGAGGCCTAATGAACCGTCGTGGCCTAAACATCCATCAGGCGAGAATGAAATGCTCGGAGAAGGAGAAAGAGGTGCAGCGTACACACAGGCCTTGAACCTGGTGAGACGCAGGAGGAACCCGGCCGGGAGTCACCCCACAGAGCCCAGTCCCTCCACGCACTAGAGCCTCCCAACCCCTGCAGAGTGGTTACTAAGATGGCTGATCCGTGGGCGGTTGCTGCTGGGACGCAAGTCGGGGCCTGATCAACCCAGGATGGGTCGCCTGGGCGAGGTTGTCTGATGTTGTGGGACCCGAAACACCCGATGACCCCGGATCACATCACTGAGGATGCGTCCCAGCTCATCTAGAAGATGTACATATTTTTCGCCTGATGGCTGTGGGGAAGACGCTGTTTCGAACAAAGCTTTTCACTGTACTCTGGTAAACCTAAACCTGGATTATTTGCTACATTCACTGCCCAGGCATGTGAAGTTAACAACATCTTTCTGCTTGGGGATTTGCTATATGCACAGATAACTAACGAACATCTTTATTCATTCATGTGATGAAGAAGGAGCTTTGACTAATCTCTTCCAGAGTGGAATCATTGCCAGCTGTCGACTGTCTGGACAAATCCATATATTAGCAGGATGAATAACTGGATGCACACAGGTGTGAGGCGGAAATGCTGGGTTCCCCTTTATTCTCACAGTATTAAATGAAGAGGGACTGATGGGGATTTCCACTAAAAGAGCCACAGATAACACGGTATCAGGAAGGACAAGTGGCACGATGCTGTTTACGAGAGGATAAAGCAGCCTGGATTAGATCAGGAGGGCAATAAAATACTATTTGCAGAATGGAACAGCCAGAACCATACTCAAACTCAATACCATCCAGGGCACATATAACGATATAACCATATAACAATTACAGCACGGAAACAGGCCCTCTCGGCCCTTCCAGTCCGTGTCGACCATTTATTTTCCCCTAGTCCCATCTACCTGCACTCAGATCATACCCCTCCATTCCCTTCCCGTCCATATACCTATCCACTTTACTTTTAAATGTTAAAATCGATCCTGCCTCCACCACTTCTGCAGGAAGATCATTCCACACAGCCACCACTCTCTGAGTGAACAAGTTCCCCCTCATGTTACCCCTAAACTTCTGTCCCTTAATTCTCATGTCATGCCCGCTTGTTTGAATCTCCCCTACCCTCAATGGGAAAAGCTTATCCACGTCAACTCTGTCTATCCCTTTCATCATTTTAAAGACCTCAATCAAGTCCCCCCTTAACCTTCTGCGCTCCAAAGAATAAAGACCTAACTTGTTCAACCTTTCTCTGTAACTTAGTTGCTGGAACCCAGGCAACATTCTAGTAAATCTCCTCTGTACTCTCTCTATTTTGTTGACATCCTTCCTATAATTAGGCGACCAAAATTGTACACCATACTCCAGAATTGGTCTCACCAATGCCTTGTACAATTTTAACATTACTTCCCTACTATATTCAATGCTCTGATTTATAAAGGCCAGCACACCAAAAGCTTTCTTTACCGCCCTATCTACATGCGATTCCACTTTCAGGGAATACATAGACATAACGTGACAGGGGAAAGATTTAATATGAACCTGAGGGGCCATTTTGTTCACACAGAGGGTGATGGGTATAAGGGCCAGAGGATGTAGTTGAGGCAGGGGACTATCCATATCCATATCCATATCCATATCCATATCCATATCTAGTAACTATTAAAGTCTGATCTTGGATGTGTATTTATTTGTGTGTGTGATGTTCGTGTACGATTCACATCTCCTTGAAAACACGACGCGCTAACGGTGACATTTTCACATATGCCGATAGAGATTTATGCCATGATGTCATAAATCGCCTAATCTGAAAATGGAATGCATTATTATTTGAGTTATTTGTGAAAATATTCACAAATCTAAAATAACTTAGGAAATAAACGAGATGGTCTCGCTAATGATGTCACAATGGATCTGACTGCCTGCCTTGGATCACGCTGCGAGTGATGTCATCACTGTTGTCTTCTGTGCCTCTTGGCTTCTCAACTTTCACTTCTTTAAATTTGTCACTTAGCTATTTAAACTGCCGCGCAGGTCGTGTTGCGCGCTCCGCTGGGCTCCTTGAAGTTCTAGAACATGGCGGCAGCAGTTGTTATCGGCGCGCAGGTGCGGTGGCCCAGGCAGCCATTACTCCGTCGATCGCAAGGACTCGGGGAATCATGACGCCTTTTCCTCGCTGGTGATCCAGATCCCACCTGGCGATCTCTGGAAGTCACAGGGGACGACCTCCTCTCCGTCGGCCCCCGCCCGATCATCTGTCATGCGGGTGGGCGGGCTTTCCATCGCGGAAGCCACGATCGGTCAGCCCTCCGCTGCTGTTGGCCGTCCTCAGATCGCTCCGAGCTTTCTTCATTTTCATCTTTTTCGGCCCCGCAGTCACTCATTCGTCTTATTCTCGCATGGAGAGTAGTCCCGGTGGCTTGATTCCCTCCTTTTTTTACTCTGACACCATGTAATGTTTTCCATATGCTCACTCCCCCCTCTCTCTCCCCATCTCTCCCCAAATCTCTCCCCCTTCTCTCTCCCCC